>VYZU01026554.1:0-78851 GCA_013401355.1 Ceyx cyanopectus | reverse complement strand
TCCAGCCCCAAACATTCTGTGATCTCCTTGAGCTAAAATCTCTTGGCTAGAATTTAAGGCCCTTAGCAGGAAGATAGAGAAAATGTGGCCCTCAGAAAGGACTGGTTAAGTTTCTTCAAAAGCTGATTAAAAGAGAAGGTTGTCTTCAGAGTGATGATTCATAGTGTGCCAGGACAGACCAAATGAATTGTCCTCAGTGCTTCCCATTCTTCACAGTATCAGAATCAAGTCTGTCTAGTCTTGGGTATTCTAGAGAGGTGAAGTCAGATGGGAGGATTTCCACCTGCAACACCTTTAATATAGGCAGGATAAAACAGTTTTAGGTCTAGATTTTTGGTCAGTGAAGATCAGTGATGCTTCTGTGGACCCAGTACACATCAGCTGTAATTCAGGCATTCAGGCTTCATTTTCCATGAAGATTTCCCTGTGTCTGAGAAAGGGCAAGGAAACAGCATGGTAAGGAAGAAACATGGCAGATTAATATATCTCAAACTGTCGAGTGCTTGCAAAGCTTTCAAGTTCTTCTTCAGTTGAATCTATTGCATATATGGGATGATGATACAGCTTGTTCAGCTATGCCAAGATGAAGTCACTGCACTGAAAAATTTAGTCTTACATCATGCTGATGCAACAACAGTCACCTTATTCATCATCTGCTGTGAAATTCAGTTTACCATCACAAATAAAACTATTTTAGGTTACAAGGATTTTGTTTTCTTTGATTCTTATGCATCAGTATGCCACATTCTTTAATATGTTAACTACTTATGCACTAATACCCTAACTTCCCAATACTGATTCATACAGTGTTAAAAGTGAGCTTTTTATATTGTAAATGACTGTAAATGCATTCATTCCTGTCGTGTAAACTCAAAGCCATATGAATATTCAACTTTCATTTGCATTTATCTCCTTTCAGTTAAGCCAGAATCCTGTATCATTCCAATGCAGTTTCATTAGATTTTAATGATGCTTTGCAGTTAATTAGGAGAACCTATGCTTTAATTACTCAAATTTCCTTCCATAGTTTCCGCATGTCCAGTTTTATAGTTTATAAAAATGCAGTTAGAGACATAATCTTCAACTCATGGTAAGCAGTATTCTCTGGTCTGTAAGACAGTAGTGGCTGCTTAGCTAGATAAATAATATCACTAATGACTTAGGTTTTTAACAATTTTCCCTTGGTAAAGACTTGCATAAACTTAGGCCTGGATCCAAAACCTTTTTAAAACAGTGGAAGGATGTCAGGAACCTCTGCATCTGGACATCAGTAGTTGCATCTAATCGAACTTCCCAGAAAGCCCATGTTACAGAAGAACAGAGACAAGAGAAACGTAAGAACTTGAGCACCGGTTTGAACATTTTGGTGTTTTGTATCCCTTACAGCCTGCAGGTCTGCAAAAGCACCAGCATCAGCAGCATGTGGTGCCCACACTGAGCATCCCTGGGTCTGTACGAGTGCAAGGATCAGGCAGTTTGCTTTCAGCAGGATCTTAGCTGAACACAGCATTTGTTTCAGCAAAAGGGCGGAAAGCTGTGTTGTAGCCAGGCAGCTTTCCTGCCTTTATCTTCACTCGGGAAGGTGTTACAATGTGCTTCACCAAAACAGATGAAAAAATGCTGTAAATCCCAGCTGAAAAATCATAGAAACAGTGGTACAGTCCCAAAGACTAGTCAGGTAGAATGAATCATTTCTCTTGCATTGGTTCCTTCATTACCCCTTCAAGACCCTCTGCATTTAAATTGAATCCATCTGTACTAAACCTGTAGCAGCAGTAGATGGGAGTGCTCTGTATGGGCCTCCAAGGCATACAGAATCAAGTCAGATTTATTACCGTAGACACAGTGGGGCTAATGGGACTGCACTGCAACTGCAGCTGAGCTGCTAAATCCACACAGTGCTCCAGCGTAGGATGGGATAGGGGATTACTGCCCCAGGTCTTGAATTGCTTCTCTGTACTGCTTTGTCTGACAGCCTGGATGTGACCTTAGGGGTTTCTTCCAGTCTAGTTTCAAAGTTCAAGTAATGATATTCTGACCAGGGTGTTGTCTGGATATCTTTGCATTACATGATTTCCCATTTTCCTCAATTTTTTACAAATTTTTCTTATCTTGCAAAACACATGTGATCATGACACATGATAATTAGTGAGGAATTTCTTTTCAGTTTCCATCATCTGAGGATGTTTTTCAGCCCAACATACAGACTTACATCCTAAACTGTTCCAAATATATCTGCATTGTCACACTGGAATATGTTTTGCAATGTCATTTGCCACAAATTTGTCAAACATTTCATTCAGTCACTCAGCATGTTGAAATGGCTTTATTTTGAAATCCAAATTCAAAGAAGAAGAAGGTTAATGTTCTAATAAAGAATGCAATTTCTTATGTGGGTATTACAGAGGGTTCCTATGGTGATAAACTCTCCTAGCAATTTGATGGGGTAAAAATAAGCACATGTGCATGTGTTTCTTTGATAACTAAAGATTTTAAATTAATATGCTTGAAATGGAAGTAGAAGTTGATTACTTGATTGGAATTACTAGCAGTTAACACGTGTAGATTTGTGGCATCTGGTGTCCCATATCTATCCTTGAATGACACATTCAGTGTGTAGTCCTAAAGAAGATCTTAGCTAAAGCATCTAAGGATGAGTCCCTTAGGTGGGAATTGAAGGCAAAGTGGAAGTTGGTGTGGAGGAAGTTAAATTAATATCTAGTCCTTGCTGCTTGTGAGAGCAAGTTGTCCCAAACAGAACTTTGTTTTAAAGCCCCAGATTGTTGTCCTTGCATGTGGAAGATGACTACTTCCCATACTAGAGTGATGGTGCCTTAAGCACACAGTTTTGGCTTCCCTGTTCTCCTTGGGAATAGCTCATCTTCACATTCTGTCTTCAAACCACAGCACTTCAGCCTGTCTCTGAGTGTTCACAAATAAGGAATTAACAATGACACTAAAAGCATTAGCATATTTATTATTATTACTTAAGGGGAAGCAAGTGGCCTCTGATCCATAATCTTAAATCACTTAAATATGAGAACTCTCCTCTGACAGCTGGGATGATATATGTAATACATGCACACAAACTCTTATCTCCTGCTGTAACAACATCTTGAACAAGATGGATTTTATTTTTTTTTTTACGTTTAATGCTACAGGTTTTGGTGTTATTCATCTAATAATGAGCAGAGCTAAAAACATGAGAAAACTAAGAATCCTTTATATACTAAACAGTACCTCTCATCCAGCAGAACCTGGTTTTTTTTTTTGAGAAGCAGTACGTTCTCTGCATATGACCATTTTTAAGCAGCTGAAAAAAATCTTTGCAGTAATAATTTGATATATGAAACACGCACTGAATTCAAATCTCTTAGTTTTTATTGGAATCTCTAGGCAGCAAATGAAAAATTTATACATATTAGCTTTGCTGTAAAAAATAGGTCATTATACATGAAAGCAGAACAACCATTAACTAACATGCAGATATCTCAAGGTCTCATCTAATGATAAGGTTCTGAAATGTCAGTGAAACCCAAAGATTTTCTGTTCTTTACCCCTGTGCTGTTGTATGGCTTAGGATTTGCTCAGAAAGCAATTAAATAAATGTCTATCATGTTTTAACAGCCTATTCCTTCAGAAAAGCCATAGGTTGAAAGAGAAAAAAAGGCATCTAGTCTCAACCTGAGCATCAGTGGTGATTTGATTAATAAGAGCCAATTCCACATTGCAATGACTGAAATGGAAATAATGGGAAAATAACACAATATTAACACTATTCACTGCTGGCCCACTAAGCTTTCATACAGAGATGGGTTTCTGGTAAACAGAAACAGGTTGTAACTTTATTAAACATTAATCTATGGAAGGACATTGCCAATTAGTCATGGTTGCTGTTAAGAAGGTCTTCGAGAGCTGCAGTAATAATTAGTGAGAGCCAGAGATGAATAGTGGAATCAGGCTGCCATTCCTACGGTGTCCCATCACATAGAGTTGTCTGTAAATGCTGGCTGGATTTCTTCATGGATGACCGGGGTAGAAGGCTCCCAAGCTTCGTGGCCAAAGAGAACTTCTACAGAATTAGGTGTGACAGCTGAACAATTCCCTGCTGAAGAGGGAAGGTAAAAATCGTTTGGACAAGTATTTTTGTTTCGTTGTAGAGGCGGGGTTGTTGGTCGTTCCTTGCAGATCGGGACGAGGTGAACAAGAAGTCTTCCCTCACCTCACAGAGCTGAGCTAGGACCAGGTACAGTTGCAATCCACGGTTCTTTGGAGAGCGGGATGCAGGAGAGACGGTCAGGGTCTCACTGTCCTTCACACGGGTCCACGAGCAGGGCCTGTGTACCAGTGGGGCTTTCTGTTTCACCTTTATGGATGGTATGGATTATTTACCTCCCATATGCACTGTGCATAGCCAGGAAAGATTATCCACAATTATCGCTGCCTCTTAGATGTGTTTATCTTGGGACTGATACAGAATAAACTATGATCCTGTCATGCTTGAGGAAGTGCCACGGCTATGAAGCATCTCATGAGCTTATTTCTTGTGGGAATAAGTACCCAAGTAGATGGGCTGGGCATTTTCCTGAGCACTGCCACCAAGGGGATGGAGCTCACAGAGGAGCTGTCAGTTTCAGTGACCACATCTAGGGGAAGGTCTTTTCCACATCTGTTTTCTTAATGCTTTCACCCTTGAATGTCTTTACGCAATGCTGCATGTTAGAAAATACAACCACCTCCAGAAGAAGCACAAAATAAAATAATTGTTGATCGACTTCATTCTTCAAAGGGTGACCTTTGACAGAAGCTGTCACTCCAAAAAGTGTTTTGACTCAAGAGATTCTTTGATGTATTCCGTATTCTTTCTGATGTTTAGTTTTCTTCCTTTTATTTAAAAAGTTGGGGTTTTTAACAATAGAATTCCCTGTAGTCTGCTCTCCTTTGCCCCTTTAGAAGGTCATGTAATGATTGTGCTTGGGATAGATATTATACAAAAACTGGAAACAACAAAACCTTTAACTTACTGTACCACCCTTGGGCAACCTGGCATCTGCTACTCTGGTCATCAGTGAGTGTTACTAGTGTGTCACACTTTTCAGTGCATTAGACAAACCAGCAGGCCCTGTCCTGGTAAACCATTTGATTCCTTAAAACACACAGTGAAGTCTTGCATCTTCCAGCCCCCTGGCCAGATTCTGTCTGTGTTGACTATACTAAGTTTAATGTCATCTAGAGCCAATTTCTAGGGATATATGAATGTCTGTAACACTTGTTAGTTAAAAAATAGATGATTTTGTTATTATGCCACTACGTCTAACCATTTTGACCATTGGTTTAGCTCATGTATTTTTAATAGGAAAACAAGTCAAACTCACGTTACTAGATTTAATTTTCAGATCTCAATTTCTGAGGATTTAAATTCAAGCGACCTTGATTTTTGTGCAATTGAAACAGAGCACACCATTGCTGCTGAAATTCAGCTCCTGGTGCCAAGATATTCAGTGATGTATTAAAGATTACCCTAATGCCTGCAGGGTTAATTACTGCTCAGTTCCATACGTCACCTTTGAGTTACTTACAAAATTACCTGATTATTACAGGAAAATGCTTTGTGATTTGCCAATGAGCTGTTTTCTTACCTTTGTCTCTTTGACTTCCATCCAGTGTCAAATGTAGCACTTTTAGCCAGGACTGCAACAGAATTCAACACTCAAATGAGCCAAATCCTTCTTAAAATCTGAATAACTTGGTCAAGTACCTAGAGGGTGTTGTGGTTTTTTGCAAATAATGGACCTTCATTATTACTGTTGAATACATCTGAGAATGCAGAGGGGCCTTTCTCCAGAAAGTAAAAAGAGGCTTCTGTGGCCTGTAACTAGTTAGAAGGTGGCAGGGTTTCTTTTATTTATTGTCAAAGCTGACATTTTTTAGTATCTCTGATATTTGTTATGGTTATTAATTTAGGAAGCGGTCCTCATTGCCCTGCTACTAAGACTGTCTAAGCTCTTTGCTTGAATATCAGTCAATATATCCCCTAGCTACAACCCCAGAAAAGAGAGAATCCTGTGTGCTGACAGTGAATTGCAGACAGATAGCATTCGTGAATCCCCAGCCTCTGTCCTCTTTTTGTTAACAAGTCTTAACGATTTCTGCAGTCTTTGCTAAGCCATCCCATGGCTGGGGAAGACTTTTTAAAAAATACTTAAGCCTGTCCTAAAAGATATTGTTTGTTCACTCTCTTAATCTGTACAGTTTTTGTTTAGATCACTTGGTTTTCTTTGAGTTCCTTATAATCTCTGCTCCCAGTAGAGTTCTTCGAGCTGTTCAAGGGGCTTATCATAAACTGCCCGAGCATGCTGAGGAAATGGATGGGAGAGGAAAAAAAATGAAATGGAACCTCCTTGGGAATTGTATTCCCCTGAGAGAACTTGAGCTGAAAAGATAGTGAGATGTGTTGTTCCAATTCCCCCTGAATCTTCCAGAGCTGGTTACTGCCTTTCCCAATCTCCAGCAGCAGCTGCAAGCTTTTCACTCACCACCAGCATTTTACATATGCCATAGGGTGCTCTAGAGGTGACAGTGGTGTTGAATCTCTGCATTGGGTGCTGTTGTGGTGGGGTCTGTATCAACTGGGTGCCAGACCATGATGGCAAAGCTCAGCAATTGTCTTATACTGACTGTGAGGGGGTTTAATTTTCTGTACAGAGAAGGGAAGTGTTACATCTTTTTTTCTGTGCTTTACTTTCTTCCTCTCTCAGCTTTTTAGTGGTTCAGGTCTTTGTGGATACATGTGTATTGCTCATGTGTAGCTTGGATTCTTGCTCCTTTTCTGGTAGAAACACAGCTGATACAGCCAGCAAAGATTTTCCTCTAGTAGAACTTGACTTTCTTCTCAAGTTTTGCATTGAAACGTAGCAAGTTCTGTTCTTTCATGCTGCTTGGATGCATATGGGAAAGCTGACTGCAAAGTCTGTGGTGACAGATTTATTACAGAGCAACTTGTGTAGCAGCACAAGCATCTGGTCCCTGCAGACTGCGTGCTCCAAGTTGTGTGCTCCAAACCCATCAGTTAGTGAAGCATTGCAGTCAGTAACCTTAATATCCTGCCTAGCTTATAAACTACAGGTTTCACTAAGAAAGGTCTTGAAATCTCTAAGGAAATTTCCTCTTCAGAAAATTGTCTTGGTGGTTTTTCATATGCTGCTGAAAGAATACACAGGCTTGAACAAATGCCCCAGCTGAACTTCAGTTCTAACATGAAGTGTTGGAGGCATTTCCTAACAGTGAAACAGTAGTTTGAGCATTACTAGATATCCTCTCCCTTAAATTGAATTTCTCTTCTACACACACGTGTGTGCATTATAGATTCATAGATTATACACCATATAGACTCACGTACAACCATGTTGCTATGAGTTTGTGTCTTATTAGTTGCATGCTGACTTAAAAGTGATGAGGTTTCAGTAAGAGCATTTCAGAATAAGAATGTCAAAGTCTTGTATATCAATAAGGGATCATTTTCAGTAAAATATTTGTCTGAATTTGAAGTGCTCATCTTCTCATTTTCTCCCCTTAGTATCTTTGGACTATTTATCATTAGCTTTCAAATGCTTCTGTGTGATCCTATCACATTATATGTTTTCTTTGGAAGCAGAAAAATTACTACATACTATAATCTATGCCATCAACAGTGCTTTTCTGCAGTACAACTAATGGAGAATATGGTGACATCTGTGAGACTCCTGAATTTGTGACATTGGTATTTGTAAACACAAAAAGAAGTGCAGCAAAGTCAGGTTGGAGCTCACACTCAAAAGACCAGTGCTTGGAGCATACATAAACACATAGATGAATATTGAGATTGTCTATCTTTGCTTTTTTTTTCCTCCCTTATGTCTACATTCATCTTTATCAGTCAAAGTTCCTTTGCCATATCTTTTAAGTATTTCTTTTAGTTGTCATCTGTTTCATTCTCTGTTCTCAGTACTTGCAGTGCAGCAGACAAGGCAACTGAAATAAAGAACACTGGTGCCTGGCTAACTCTGAGATCATTACTCATTTGCTGCTCTACTAGTTGATAAGTGATATCTCTATGCAGTAATTTGTTATTAGGAGAGTAACTTCATCATGACATCAAAAAAAAAATCCTGAATTATGCTTTCTAAGACTGGCTTTCTCTGTGCAATGGCATTTTTCTGTCTCTTCATGTTAATGGTGTGTGATGATAGATGTGCTTGTTGTGTCCATTAAAAAGCATAATGCTTTGAATGCTCACTTTTAATACTCTGTATTTAACTTTATTTGTGAGGAAACACTTTTCTGCTTTGTATCCAAGTGGCTCTTATTCTTGAGGGACGGAATTAATTTACACTCCAAAAAAGAAAGCATCCCTGAACATCTCCAGATCTTAGAGTAACAACCTCTGCAACAGTTTAACCATTTTGTCCTGAAGTTTGGAAGCTTGCAAGATAAAATTTTGAAATCAGTCATGTGTGAATATACACACATTTTTCTTAAGGGCAGAGTTTGAGAATTCATAGATCATGGCCTTGTTAAGTCAAAAGCATTTACATTACTGAAAGTACTAAAGGGATGTAAAAAATATCCAAACTTAATTTAGGCCCAAGAGTAGATAAAAATGTAAAATATCATCAATCATGATTCAAAAAGAAAGCCAAATTTTTCATTGAATTACTATTGAGAAGAAAAAAAGATGGCATGTTTCTATTTTATTCTAATAAAGTCAAGCTTTCTGTTTGATCCAGAAGTGGGGCTGAGGTGCAACAGTCACTCTCAGAAGTTTTTGTTGTTTGTTTTTTTTAAGATGTGACTATATTTCTAGTGGTAAATGGAATGACTTGGGTAAGTATACGTTTGCAAAATGGACATTGGCCCTAGTGAAATTATGGACATGTGATATGGGATATGGTCAACAGTGACTCAGACAAGACATTATTACTAATGCAAATTATGGCTTATGGAGAATATATCTTGTCAAATGTGTTTATTAACATATTTTTTTATGATAAAATAGGCCTATACAGGGTATTTAAATGTGTTCTGTACCTCATTTTGTTACAGAAAAATAGCATTAAGGCAAACTAGCTTATTCTGTTTTAAATCAAATAAAACCTAATTATCTGATAGATCTGGGGAGGTGTTTGTAAATTGAGAAAACCTCATGCTAAGGGAAAGTTTCTATAGAGTTACTGTGCTTTACAATGTAGGGTACAAGAAACATAATCTCTGTGGTTTATTCAAGATGAGATTGAGAGATGACCTGGTTATATTCTATGAACATCTACATGTGGATGAGATTTCCTGTGATTGCAGGTTTTTTATCTGAGCAACATGATGAGAACCACTGGCTGTTGGCTGAATTTTTTAAAAAATCAGTTGAGAAACAGGCTATTTTTTTAAAAGAGAGAGTAGCTGTCCACTGGAACAACTATCTTGTATCATTGAAAACATTAAATCAAGGCCTTCTAGGTTATAATTTTACCAAGTATTCTGGGATCGGTAGGAAAATTATGAGTTGGTGGAGATGGTTGCACTAAACCCTTCTCACTTCAGACTGTCATAGTACAGAGGGTACGAGAATAACTTCTACACCTTCTTTTTTCATTCATTGTATCTTTGACTGCAAAGGAAATTAAATCTATTGCAATAAGGAAGAGACTAAAGGTTATAATTAAATTAGAAACTGTTTACTGTATTCCCATGCTGTGCTTTAGGACCTTCAGTAGCACTTTACAATAAGATATTTTTTACCTCTTCTGCATTAAACAGAAATGAAAATCATGGCTTTACTTTGATATTAACATGACCATTTGCCTCAAAGCTTAATCAGGGTTACCAGTGGCTCTGTCTCTCACACTGTTTGCAGAGCAAGCTGCCAGATTCATTCCATACAATGAGAAATTAATCAGTATTATTGATCTGCAATCTTCTTTATATACAACTTCCAGAATGCTCTTAATTTCATGCTCTTTTCTATTATTTATCCTAGGCAAACTTTTAGAAAACTTTATATGCTTCTCATTGTAATTGAGTACCAGGCATCTTAAGATTATAAGGACGTGTTTAGGAATATATGCAAATATTGAACACACAGTTTACAGTCTTAACAAGACCCACAGGTTTTCACTTTCTTCAGGTATATTTGTGTTACTATTTCAATAGGGAAAGCCTTTTAAGGTAAGAAATTAATTGAAGGTCTTATTTAATTGAGCTGCTATGAAGACATCTTCATGTTCACAGGACAGTTTTTCACTCACCTTTACTTTACATTTCATAAGGTTTCATAATACTTTGCTCTAATCTCAAACTCTTTGGTTTTTCTAGTCTGTAAGCCCTCCAGGGCAGGTTACTTGTATATCTGTATGGCACTGAAACTAAACCCTAGGTATGTTTTGGATACGCAGCGGTAAGTGGTCACCTGCATCAAGACTTTGGAAGACTAGATTTTCTGAATGTGAGCAAAATGTGGTGTTTTCTACTGTGAATGGTCTGTCTTTTGCATGTCTTCAAGCTCCTTCAGCTCTGAGCGTCCGTTCTGTGCTCCTGCAGGGATTGAGCGTAGCCGCGGGTGGATAGTCTGGGCGCCAAGTCTGGAGGGATATCCACAAACAGGACATAGTTCTGCCACCTGCAATTCTGGAAAACCAGCGTGAAAACTGTTAGGAATGAGAACGGTGTAACAGAACAGTCCCTTCTTCCACATCACCCTTTCAGCTGCAGCGAAAGCAATAGATGGGTAGAAAAATCCTACCCCGGTTCAGGATAAATCACCCACCAGAAGCTTTATGAAATAACTGGATGGGTTGATCTCGAGATCCACCCGTTCAGCTATTTCATAGAGCGCGCGCTGGCCCCCGTGTCACATTCCCAGCTGATTGTTTTTCATCTTTCTTTTATTCAGGTTCTCTCAATTTGCCCAAAGGACATGAGAGCAGATATCTGCGTGCACCTAAACCGGAAGGTTTTTAACGAGCACCCTGCCTTCCGGCTGGCTAGCGACGGCTGCCTGCGAGCCCTGGCCGTGGAGTTTCAGACCATCCATTGTGCCCCGGGGGACCTCATCTATCACGCTGGGGAAAGCGTTGATGCTCTCTGCTTTGTGGTCTCAGGATCCCTGGAAGTCATCCAGGACGACGAGGTGGTGGCTATTTTAGGTACTGTGATCTCTATTGAAATGCTAGTGGTTTGGATGTATTTGCCTTCAGTTTAGCTTCAAATATGAACTAGTCTTGCCTAACACCAGCTGGGACTACAAGAGGCTAGTGGTTGTCATAAGATGGAGATGTTGTGCCTCCAGAGATAACTCTCCAGAAGCAAACCCTTCATCTTCTATGCCGCTGGGAATGCTCTTTCTGCCAAGTATGCTCACTAGTCACAACATCTCCGAGCAGAAGAGAATGGTATCTGTGTGCTTGATGTGTTTTAAATAGCCTGCTAGAGGAAATGTACATTATTTTATATTAGTCTTTCAGGAGAATTTCCAAATTAACCTTCACTGGGATTTTAATTTATCTGTATTCTAGCCTAGAATAACACCTGCAAACAGTTTCTACAAGGAAGCAAAATTGCCACCTGTAGTGAATTGGCTTTACAGAAAATGAATAGTCTGATATGACTTCACAAAAAGATAGGGATACACCATCTATCCAGCCATAGTTGTGAGACATCTCAGAAATGGGGGACTCCATTACCCTGCTGTGGTGTCTGGTGTGCCAGCAGTGGAAAGAGCCTAATGCAGCCTCCTCACTAGCTTTTATGGGATTGGGAAAGGTCTAGCAGGTGGTGGACCAAGTGGTCAGCACTAGTATTGGAGCAGGAATCATTCTCAGAGGCAGAACAATGCAGAAGAAGAACTAGTGGCTCCCCGTGAAAATCATCCAGAGTCTGTCTCACCTGTGTAAAATACACCCAATTTTGTCTTTTGCTGAATAGTAGTGTCCTGGGTTCTCCTTGGGTTAATAAACACAGCTGCTGGCCCAATCAGTTGGGAGGGGCCACAGCCGGGATAAACAACTGCATCAGCCAATGGGAGAGTTGGTACCGCACTGAGTCATGCCCTTATATAAGGGGAGGGGGGAGAGGGTTTTTTTTCCAATTTGCTTCACTGTGACTGGAGCAGGGCAAGTCATGACATGGACACAGGTAGAGCCTTCCTAGTTTCTATTACTTGCTTTGTCTGTTATTTCTATAATACTGTTGTTTTTTAATCTGTGTTTTATTCAGTTCTCCTTATCTCAACCCCAGGGGTCTCACCTTGTTTTCTTCCTCCCAATGCTCCTTCCCATGCCACAGAAGGTGGTGAGGAGAGGAGAAGCAGTGGGTGAGAAGCTGCATGGTTTTTAGCTGCCAGCAGAGGTTAAACCATAACAAGTAGCTATTTGCCTTCTCTTAAGCAGGAGCTGTGGCTCCCTGACATTAAACCCAATGGGTGGTCTTGTCTTAGGGGCCATCTCACATCCCACTGAAGCTCTGAGCTGTTTTTTCCCTCTAAGGGTGCCTTCAGAGGACTCCTTGGGTCCTTCCTGTATCTCATGGGGATGATTTCTGCGAGATAAGGGTTACACTTGGGAGTCACACTGATATGTGGGAAAAGAGCAGACATGGGGAGTCAATACTGGTCAGGTATCAAGGCAGCAGCTCCTTCCCAGCTGGCTGCAAGGGAGAGGGGAGAAGACATGAGGACAAGGATGTTGTCAAAGGAGACTCCTGAAGTGTTGCTGTGCAAGCTGGTGTATGAGTGTCCTGTGCTGCAGTGGGACTGGGCAGTGTGCACTGGACTGCATGGAACTGTGGCTCTCTGAGGGTCTAACCAGGGTCCTCCCAGCTAGAGACTAGGAACTCAGGAAAACACACATCCATGCTCTTTCAAAATACCTGTGGCAGCTTTCTGTATTGTAGTATATACTCAGGCTTTTAAAAAAGAGAGATTTAGTGTAAGAATGAATCTTTGTGCATATTCAGATATGAAGTCATTATAATGAAAGCTTCTAAGTGCAATTTCCACAGTAAAATATTCCTTGTATTTCAGCTCACTGGACTTTTTTTTTTTTTTGTTTTGTTAATCTCACTGACAATATCTTATATTTGCTTACAGCTATTTAAAAACTAAAAGCTTTAAAAGTAGCAGCATTTAAACAAATAAATGGTTTTCTGGGTATTACAATGAGAACAGTAAGTATGTTATTTACTGAACTAGAAGCCATCACTAAACGGATTACTTCCAAAAATATTGTGTTTACTAATGAATATTGTGTGTTACTGTTTTGGACAGCAAGAACTTTCTTTTTGTACCTTGTAGATATGGTAAATCGACTATCTATGTTACTCTCTGTTTGACTGGAGAGACCTTTAACCATAGGTAGTTCAAGTGAATTAAGTATATTGCCTTTAATTATCAGAAGTGCCTTTGATTCTGCCATGGCTGCTGACCATCCCATGCCTCAGAGCAGGGACTAGCAGAAGGTGTAAATGTAACTTAAAGCAAGATAACCTGCATCCTCTAGTCATAGAGAACACTGAAGAGGTTTTTTTTATGCTGTGGCAGATTATTTAACAGAATAGTGAACTGAGTAATTATGAGATGTTGTATCCTAAGAATTAACTTGTGGAAGAAAATTTCTCCCAGATGTAGTTACAATGACTTTTATGGTGGCAGCTGGGACACCTGAAATAGTGACTGTAGATCAGATGGTGAAGAACATATTTTTTATCTATCTGTTCTGCCTTGAGAAGCTCAAGCACAAGGAAAGTGAAATCTGCCTAAGGGAGAGACCAGCTTGAAGAACCTCTGCCTAATGTGAAAACCTCTGTAGCTTGCTTTGAGTACTCCAAGCATCTGCCATCACACTGTTTCCTAGGGAAAGTCAGTTTAGGGAGTTGTGTGACCAGTCTGTCCATATTCTCTGTACCCCAGCAGTAACCTAGAATGGAAATGTGATAAGTACTCTTTGGAAACTTGTCCTCATTAACTTCCTCTGTGGAGGCAGGAGTGGGGCAGGACTCCTTGCAGAGCCACCCCTTTCCTAAGTTTTCCTTGGAACAGGTACTTTGCAGTTACTGCCTTAATAGTGTAGTGTTAATTCATATGGTAGTGTTATTTACCTTGATTTAAGAGCAATTAAAGATTCCTTACCATTCTCACTTGCAGATGGACTTTTTGGTGTGTTCTTAAAGTGTAATATCAAAACAGTGGCAGGGACACCAGAACAGGTTAAGATGGTACATCTTCCATCTCTTACATTCTTCTGTCTCAAGTGCAGGGCTTTGTCCTTCCTTGGGTCCCAGCATGAATTACTCAAGGGTGTTGCTGTTTTTTCCCATTTTCATCTTCCTTTAACATGTTCCCTTCCCTCACAGCCACAATGATTTGACACATCCAGCCTCCCTGCCTGCCTCAGAAGAATTGGTATCCTATCCAGATACTTTCTGTGGGCTCCCCTGTGGAGACAACCATACTTTTGTTCAGCAGCAGTTTTCCTGACTCAACAGCCCCAGCTTTAGCATTTCTTGTGCTTGAAAGCAGGTGAAAGCCAGAGATTGACAGGGCAACTTGCAGCACCATGACATTTTATTCTCCAATGGATAGTTCTGTTCTCATTTGTGCGTCATTAAATACCCAGCAGCTGCAGTAATCAGCATTACAGAAGTTGGTACAGTAAGAGAGTGAACACAATTGTAGATCTGCCATTTATAGGACTTCTTTAATGAAGAAACCCAGGTGCCCTATTATGTTCCCCTCATTAGGCATCTCCATTCCTCGAGGACAGTCAAGGAATGCTTGTACTGACTGCTGCTGGAGCAGAGAGCACACCGTATGCAGAGCTGCTGGGATAGGGGGCTGCTTTGCTGGAGAAAGCAAGATCCAGTCATTGTAACATAAATCATCTGCATTTGCCAGGGTAATGGAAAGAGGCAAAGAGTCTTGTCTCTAATTATCAAAACTTTCCTGGCAGGTGAGGTGACCCTGAGTAGGCACATCAGTTATTTTCCACAGTTTCAAGCAGGAGTAAACAATTTAACTGCCACTGCTCTGCATGGGGAGGTGTTACCACTGGAGGAGTGTGAGGAAGGACTGTGTGTTTCAAGTCCTCCAGGCTAATGAAGCGAGGCATCTGCTAGCAGAGGGCACCTAACAATTCACCCTGCCCCAATTAACCTGGATTTACTACTGGCAAGGAGTTTCACGTAAGTGGTGATGCCAACCAAGTGTCTTGGAAGCTGCTTTCTAGCTCCTGCTGTTTGCAGAGCTGACTGTGTAAATTGTACAGTAACTTAAACCATGCAGTTTGATCAACAAGGTTTAAAGTTGTTTGCCAGCAGAAAAATAATGACCCCTCATGTTCAAATGTTGACTATAGGAACTGATCAAAAATACTATTTAAATTGCACAACAAAAATATATTGAGCAGTGAAGTTCTACTGGAGGCTGCTGTTCATTTTTGATAGTCAAGCCAAAATTAATATAGATTTAATAGCTCATGTTTCAGCCATGAAATATGGTCCTGATCCCATATTATTCAATTAAGTTTTTATTTGCCTTTACATGTGGCATGTTAATTTTCAGCATGTTCTGCATATAGTCCCAGACAACCTGTTGTTTATTGGATTTCTTGTTTTTAGGCAAGACAGAATTTCAGTTATTAAAGGTCTGCTGCTTTAATCAATTCCAAATGTTTGGTCTGTGAAGGGGCTATTGCACAGTATTGAAGAAGTTAGAGCAAGAGTGAAAGTAGCATGTCTTCTTGAATGTGACAGCGGGAAATAGGGATGAGTCTTTCTAAATCTTACGTGTGTTTGGAGGTCAAAATATTAAATCTTCAAATCACACAGAGGACATTTCTTTAGAGGTTGAGCATGTGGTAAGCAGGAGAACCAGGCACTAGAGCCATGGACATTAGTAATTTAGTATTTGGGATCCATGTATCAACAGTTTGAATTTCCTTGGTGTTATACAGCTGGGTTTATGCTTTGTGCAGGACAAGACTGTCTGTGTGAGATATTCTGTGTGACATGGAAAACTGCCAGCCCAATTCAGTCTCATAGTATTAGTAGCTAATTCTGTTATTTCAATTAGTTTAACTGCAGCTTGAGTTTATTCTCAAGTGGAATGAAGGTGTCAGAGTTTGCCCCTATGTCAGATCAGCTCTTGATATTTTATACCAATTTTTTGTTGTTGTTTTTGGTGTAAAAATGAAGCAAGGCAGAGTAATTCTGAGAGTTTCCCCCGATTAGTAGTGTGCATCTGGTACCAATTTACCAAACAGCCTGTGTCCTATTTCTTCTATAGGAAAATTCCCTTTTGTTCCAATGAGTTTAAGCTCTAAATTAACTAAGAGGAAAATTATTCATAAGGGAAAGGGATGGGGTTTTTTTCAGCTAGCAGGACTGCAGTAATTAATACGATGCAGGTTGTTTTTTACGTGCTGAATCTCAAAGTATTTTGCAAAATCCTTGAAGGATTATCTGAGAAGCAATGTGATGTGTTGCTCTGCACTGCACAGTTCTGAAGCACGTGCCTTGGAATAAGTCATACCTTGCAGGTCTGGGTTGGCATATGTA
The DNA here is from genome assembly GCA_013401355.1 of Ceyx cyanopectus. Lineage (NCBI taxonomy): Eukaryota > Metazoa > Chordata > Aves > Coraciiformes > Alcedinidae > Ceyx > Ceyx cyanopectus. The sequence continues at coordinate 62,273 of VYZU01026554.1, read as the reverse complement.
GTACCATGTAAGATACAGTCCATCTGATGCTTGTTCAAAAGTGTTATTAGTTCTTACTGACAGAGTTGAAGGGAGCATTCAATTTTTCACATTATTTTGTAAATTTAAATTTTTTTCTGTCTCTTTCTGTGCGATAGTTAACTATAATAAGAAGCATCAATCTTAATTTAGTGTCAGCTGGTGTGTTATAAATGTGATCTGCAGCCTCCAATGTCAGAAAGATTCCTTTCACCGAATTGAAATGTTTTTGAATTAGACCTGCATGCTTCACTGCCAAACCCAGGAAATCAAAAGTCTTGGCAGCTCAGGAAAAGAAAAATTATTTTAAAATCATGTGATGCATTTCTTTTAAATACGACAAAGGGTTTGAGGCAATCTGATTTGCCTTCTGAGTTTTGGAGCTGGTAGGAATGGGCATGCTTTCAAGTTTATTTCCTCAGTTGGGAAGGATAGAAACTTATTTCTGTATAAAATCCAAATGGAGATATCCTGTCTTCAGAGCTGGTGCTTCTAGAAAAATATGAAGTGCTAGGAGACTTGCACTAAAAATGAGAGAGTTGAGGGGAAAATATCTATATAGACCCTTCACTCATCTTGCAGCAGTCCTGTATGCTGGAAGAAAGTTAAATTTCTGTTTCTAAATGCAGATGGAGAAAGCTGCAGTGTATTGAATAATACAAAGTGCCTTAGCCAACGTGGACCTGAATCTTTGGCACAGTCTCCTGTTGTTTCTTTACTTATTATTTATTTTGACAATCTTTCAAATGCTAGAAATGCTGTTTTCTCCCATCATGCTGCCCTTTCACATGTTAATGTGCAGTCCTGTGGAGCTGGATTTCTGACTGGTCTGATTTTCAGGGGAGGTTTGGTCTTTCTGGATGGCCTAGAAAAGGCTGAAGTTTTGGCTAAAACATTCCCAGAGATGAGGAGACCTCTCTGTAGCAGTCATCTCTGCATATCATAGGCTGTGCTTATGGAAAGCAGTGATGTCCCAGAGCAAGAGGCTGCTGATGAATTTGCACCACTACATCACGCCCATCTTCTCCAGATCCTCTCTTCAAACATAAACAGCTGTACTTGCTAAGTCCAGAAATCCAGCCAGCCCAGGAGCCTGTCTCCAAAAATGGCCAATAGCAAATGTGCAGGTGAAAGTAGGAAGGCGAAGTAAGCAAATAGTGGTACTTCCCAAGAATATTCTCCAAACCTCCCTCCACTGAATTGTGTTTCAAGGTCTTCCTTACCCAGAGGAAAGTCTTTTGTGTGTAGTAGCCACAGATGGATTTTATTCCATTAATACATCCCATTATTTTTTAAACCTATGCAACTAGTCCCGATGTCCCATGGTGAAGTGCTGTAGAGCTTACCTACTGGCTGAACCATCACAGAGCTGTCTCCTGCTCTGGGTAGCATGAGCTGATTCCTTCCTTGCTCCTTGGATCTCTACATCAGTTTGAGATATGTCAGTCCTGCAGCTGGGGCTCTCACAGTAGATGTATAGACAGGTAGATGTGTTTGTATGTATATACCTACCAGTCTGGGTATTATGGATGCAGGGACTTGATACTGAGTCACTCCACTTCTGTGCAGGCCTCCATCACTTCATCTCTACTGGTACCTGAGCTGATTAGATGAACATTTTCCCTACTTGTACAAGGGTGGCTTTTGTTGCAGAATCAGTAAAACAATATACTTTTACATCCTTTGCTTTTCATAAGCAACAGAATATTGGAGCATATTATGATGAAAAACCTACATTAGTCATCACATCTGGCTTTTGATAGTGTGACTGATGGGACATTGGAGATGCTTTTAAATGGGAGGAAGGGTAGCTGGCCTATTAGCCAAGACTGTGCAGCATAGAGGAACACCTTAAAAGAACACCTTAAAGAGCAAGTCTTGGTCCCTTTTATGTGTTTTGCCTCAATGCTGTTTTCCACCAAGAATATATGCTTTCATTGCCTGCCCAAACTTTTTCCCAAAGGCCACATCAAGTTCTCAAGTCTACTTGGATATTTCTTAGCTCAATTTCTGTCCCCATGTGGAGAAGGATAAATTTTGCCTTATATGGGTTCTGAGACACTANTTTCAATCTCTTTTTCATTATTATTTATTCATTGTAGTCAGCTTTCCCCAGCAATATCATATTCTTTAATGTGCCCAGCAATTAATATTCTTTAATAAACCTCCATGGGCAGCCTATTCTAATGCCTGACAATGCTTTCAGTGAAAAAATGTTTCCTAATATCCAGTTTAAACCTATCCTGGTGCAGCTTGAGGCCATTCCCACTTGTTCTGTCACTAGTTACTCGTGACAAGAGACCAGCGTCTGCCTCTCTACAACATCCTTTCAGGAGTTGTAGAGAGTGAGGTCTCCCCTCAGCCTCCTTTTCTTTAGTGTTCCCTCAGTTTCTTCTCATAAGACTTGATCTCCAGACCCTTCACTCATCTTGCAGCAGTCCTGTATGCTGGAAGAAAGTTAAATTTCTGTTTCTAAATGCAGATGGAGAAAGCTGCAGTGTATTGAATAATACAAAGTGCCTTAGCCAACGTGGACCTGAATCTTTGGCACAGTCTCCTGTTGTTTCTTTACTTATTATTTATTTTGACAATCTTTCAAATGCTAGAAATGCTGTTTTCTCCCATCATGCTGCCCTTTCACATGTTAATGTGCAGTCCTGTGGAGCTGGATTTCTGACTGGTCTGATTTTCAGGGGAGGTTTGGTCTTTCTGGATGGCCTAGAAAAGGCTGAAGTTTTGGCTAAAACATTCCCAGAGATGAGGAGACCTCTCTGTAGCAGTCATCTCTGCATATCATAGGCTGTGCTTATGGAAAGCAGTGATGTCCCAGAGCAAGAGGCTGCTGATGAATTTGCACCACTACATCACGCCCATCTTCTCCAGATCCTCTCTTCAAACATAAACAGCTGTACTTGCTAAGTCCAGAAATCCAGCCAGCCCAGGAGCCTGTCTCCAAAAATGGCCAATAGCAAATGTGCAGGTGAAAGTAGGAAGGCGAAGTAAGCAAATAGTGGTACTTCCCAAGAATATTCTCCAAACCTCCCTCCACTGAATTGTGTTTCAAGGTCTTCCTTACCCAGAGGAAAGTCTTTTGTGTGTAGTAGCCACAGATGGATTTTATTCCATTAATACATCCCATTATTTTTTAAACCTATGCAACTAGTCCCGATGTCCCATGGTGAAGTGCTGTAGAGCTTACCTACTGGCTGAACCATCACAGAGCTGTCTCCTGCTCTGGGTAGCATGAGCTGATTCCTTCCTTGCTCCTTGGATCTCTACATCAGTTTGAGATATGTCAGTCCTGCAGCTGGGGCTCTCACAGTAGATGTATAGACAGGTAGATGTGTTTGTATGTATATACCTACCAGTCTGGGTATTATGGATGCAGGGACTTGATACTGAGTCACTCCACTTCTGTGCAGGCCTCCATCACTTCATCTCTACTGGTACCTGAGCTGATTAGATGAACATTTTCCCTACTTGTACAAGGGTGGCTTTTGTTGCAGAATCAGTAAAACAATATACTTTTACATCCTTTGCTTTTCATAAGCAACAGAATATTGGAGCATATTATGATGAAAAACCTACATTAGTCATCACATCTGGCTTTTGATAGTGTGACTGATGGGACATTGGAGATGCTTTTAAATGGGAGGAAGGGTAGCTGGCCTATTAGCCAAGACTGTGCAGCATAGAGGAACACCTTAAAAGAACACCTTAAAGAGCAAGTCTTGGTCCCTTTTATGTGTTTTGCCTCAATGCTGTTTTCCACCAAGAATATATGCTTTCATTGCCTGCCCAAACTTTTTCCCAAAGGCCACATCAAGTTCTCAAGTCTACTTGGATATTTCTTAGCTCAATTTCTGTCCCCATGTGGAGAAGGATAAATTTTGCCTTATATGGGTTCTGAGACACTATTTAAGAAGAGTCTTTCCACTCTGAGTCCAAGGGCTTTTTCATTCCCTTTACAAGCTACTGGGTAGTTTCATGAGGCCCTTAAGATTTTTTTTTTTTCTTCTTCTGTCTGAAAGGTCCAGGAGTGAGCTTGTCTTGCCAATTAGCAGGTCGATCCATGTTGCAAGGCTGCAGAGAGCATGTGCATCTCACCCATTCTGTATGGGAGAGTTACAAAAGATAAAGTAGTGTATAGAAATATCATCATCTCTTGTATAGTTACATATCATATGATTGTATCAATATATATGCACACATGCATGAATATATATGTATATTTTATATACAGGCATATTTACATAAGGTATCAGCAAATTTTTGTCCATATTTAGGATTATATCAGTGTAGCTATTCCAGCAAAGATTTATGCCTGTCACTAGCATCCTGCACTTGTCCTCCTGGTTTCCATGTTTCTTTCAGTCCCTAAATCCTTACACCTGTGTTGCTGTCAACTTTAATCCAGCAGCATTCAAATCCTGACTCTCCTCTTCCTCATACCAAGAGGAAGATGTATGCAAGTAGTCCTCACTCTAATTTACAGCATTCCTGTTTTCAGTGATGCTTTGGGCACTGTGGGGGCAGGAGGGTTTCCTAGAGCTTTACCTCCATTTGGGAAGAGTATTGAGACTACTCAAGTTTAGTGCAGTACAGATTTGGCAGGTAAAATGCTGTGTGGGACCTCAAGAAATCTCTAGAGAGAGGTCTTGAAAAGTCTGCAGGTTTTATTAGCTCCAAGCATCTCTGTATGCCCAGCCCTGGACTTTCCCTGGAGGTGTGCAGATGTTGTGCAAAGGTACAACATATACTTGCCCCAGAGTAGCTGGTGTTACAGACCTATATAGAGTAACAGAACCAGTTACATTTGCTGCTACAACTCTGAAAGATTTTTTTTCTTCATTTAGTTGCACTGTGTAAAATTAAACTGCAGTGAATAATTACTGCTCTCTACCCAGTGAACTACAGTTAATAGGGATGAAGCATAGTACATTAATCTCTGTATTTATGAGAAAAGACATGTTGTTTTGGAGAATCTGGTTGGGTTTGTTTTCATTCAGTACATTCCTTAGCACATTTGTAACAGGCAAACAAGACTTAGAAGTAGGTTTGGAAAATGTCAAATCCAAGAACACTTAAGCACTTCCAAGATTTTATGCTATCTGAAGAGAATAAGCTGCAGTGTAAGAGGACTTAAAGTTTTACCATTCAAATCCATTGACTGATTGCTTGTGGAAGAGTGAATAGGTTCAGCTCATCATAGCCCAGCCTTTCTGAGGGACCCAGTGCAGTTTTCTGCCTCACTGAACTGACAACAATGAGAAGATCTCAAGTTTATGACTGGTGATTTAACTTGCCTCAGGTTTGGGTACACCTTCCATTACACACCATCACGAGTGAGTATCCTCTTCAACCTTTTGATTGAAAAATTATCTATATACTACTATATTAATTATTAATTACCTTGAAGTTTGAAAGAAGTGTTTTTCTCACATTTCAGTGGTAAAATCCTAATAGTGCCTGTTACTGAATCCTGTCTTTTTAACTGTGTTCTGCCACCACTGAAAGCAGGGCTCCATCCTGCCCATGTCCACCTCAGAGAGCAAATCCATTAAGCAATTTTGTGCATTTAAGAAATAGTCTGTTTCCTATAAATTATGAAACTGTGCTGAGTATGTCTAAACCTGAGTATATCTGTAGTGATTTTGGAGCCAACAAAGAGAGTTGCTATGCTGGACTTAGTTCTCACCAGCAAGGAGGGCCTGCTGGGGAATGAGAAGCACAAGGTCATGTGGTGGAAGGACAAGGGGTAATAGCTTTAAACTGAAAGAGGTAGATTTAGATTAGATGTAATAGAAGCTCTTCACAGTGAGGTTGGTGAGATGCTGGAACAGGTTGCTCAGGAATGTTGTGGATCCCTCATCCCAATAAGTGTTCAGCATCAGGTTGAATGGGGCTTTGCGTGACCTGATCTAGTGGATGGTGTCCCTGCCCATAGCAGGGGGGTTGGAACTAGATGAATTTTAAGGTTACTTCCAGTTCAAACCAGTCTGTGACTCTGTGAAACTAGGATTTGAACTGTGGGCTCAAGAACTGAGAACAAAGGCAATTTAACTGCAAAGGGTAATTTTGAAACAGTATATGAAATAAATGTTAAGTTACTAGAAAGTGCTCTGTGACAAAGAGTGCCTTAAAGCAACTTGTTTTATATATTATACCACCTACAATATGTATTTAATTACAACAAAATATGTAGAATTAAAAACAAGTATATGAGGATACAGTTATAACTTTTCTAAGGGATGGTTCTGCTATAGAGACTTTTGTTAGAAAATAAAAGGAAGGAAATGAAAGTAAAGACTTGTACATTTTAAATTTACTCTGTGTGAAAAAATGCTAATGTGTTTTACTGGATACAATACCTAAAGAAGAAATGGAAATAGAGCCTCTGACCCCAAAAAGTAATAAGGTTGGATAAATTATTACTCTGGTCTGTGTTCCCAAAATAGAGTTGAGTGGAAATGTTACAAGTTCCTAAAAGAAGAAACATTAAAAAGTATTACCTTGGTTATCCCAGAACTATAAAATCACTAACCTTCACCGAGGGGCTACTTGAGGTACCTGAAATCAATAGCAATACCACCACTGACTGACTGATTTTAGTTTCCTTTTCCTAACTGCCAAAATAAAGATCTTTGCTATCACTGGGGTCTGAAACAAAAAAAATACCCATTGTACCATGGTTTATGATTCAGGATTTGAAATGTCAGCCACAAACCAGGCCCATGGCCCTTGCCCATCCTGTGTTTGACAAGCAGCTGAGCAGCAAGAGGCAGCTTTTGGATGCTTCAATGTGCTTTCTGTTTCTGTCACTGCTGCTTCACAGAGCAGCCATAGGGTCCAAACCTGAAAGCGTATCTCTAATCTGCATCAATGCTGATGTTTTGGTTGGGTCAGGAGTGTAATTCTTTTTTCAGTCTGAAGTCCTGATCCTTCTGACTTATGCTGTTTCAGTGTCTAGCATGGCTGTCTAGGGTGTGAATTCCTTGCAGAGGAAAGGGTATGCAATTTCATGCACTTCCACTCCTTGAAGCTCTCCTATCCATGGAACTGGACTACAACTAGTCCTAAGACCTCAAAATGCACAGGTCCTAAACATTAGCTGTTCTGCTACAGTGCCTACCACTATAGAAATAGCCTTCAAGTGTAATTTTCATGTCTGGTTGAAGTTATTTATGCATGCAGGTGTCTAAGGTGTCAAACCCTCTCTAACTCAGCAAATATTTAAGTATAGATTTACGTATAAGCCTCTGCTGAAGTGGATGTATTTGGGTTTAGTAACAGGATTTCTAGATGTGTTTATGATTTAGAGATGGTTATTTAGAGGTTAAAAGTCTTAGGGAGGATTTTGGTGGGTTTTTTAGCGGGAGGGCTGCCACTCACACTGGCTTAAAAATTTATAAACATCCTTTAAAACGTGGTCCTTGTGCTCTGGAAGCTGGCTCTTGCAACACGCTGCAAAGCCATGGTGCTACAGGAGCCCTGGTGTCGTAGGCTTTCAGTAAGAGCAGGACTCTCAAGTCACTTAGGAACAGACCATCAGAAATACTCAATCACCTGAACATTAGTTAAGCACTTATTATATTCAGGAGCCTTTGAAAAATTCATTACCTGCATCTTTAGCTACAAGGAGACCTTTACAACCTGGCTTTTATGCTTTGTGACACTTCACAGAGCAATCTATAAATACCTTCAAAACCTGGGGCTACTGCTGAGGATACTCGAGTGCCTCAAATACTTTTTAACCTTATTACTTTTCTCAGTTGGGAGCTTATGTTAGAATAATTGGAAGCATTAAGAGAGTTTGGGAAGAAATCGGTTGAAAATAACTGCAGAGGCATTAGCATTTAACAAGTTTGTCCTGCTGTTTTTTCAGGTAAAGGTGATGTGTTTGGTGATATCTTCTGGAAGGAAACCAGCCTGGCCCACGCGTGCGCCAACGTGCGGGCGCTGACATACTGCGATTTACATATTATTAAGCGAGAAGCCTTGCTCAAAGTGTTGGACTTTTACACTGCTTTTGCAAACTCCTTCTCCAGGAACCTCACGCTCACCTGCAATTTGAGGAAACGGGTAAGGCAGCAGCTCTTGTTTTCCTCTTCCTCTCCCCATCAGAAATGCTTTTGCAGACCTTTGCAGTGTTTAACCACCCCCCGATTTACTCTTGATGTTTTCAGGTCGTTGCAGATTAACTGGCCTTTCAATAAATGTTGTTGCTGTTTGTTAATGATGGCCCAACAGAGGCTGCCCCTTAAGATTTGCAGCTCTGAGAAGCAGTTCTAGCAGGTCCACGTATGAATTACATTTCTCCTTTTCACAGTTGCTGGATTTTGGCTTCTTTCCCCATTGCATAATGTATAAAGTTGTATTTTCTGGGCTGGTAGAATGCAGGCTCTGGATTCCTCAGAGGTGTGGTTTAGTCTTTCACTTACTAAGGTATAGGTTGGACGACAGTGTGATGGATTTGCATGGCATAGACCAGCTAGGAGAAATTTATTGGTGTTAAATAAATAAAATGTACTCGTCAAAATATTGTAGTAATGCCTGCTTCTTTCACTTGCATAGTTCAGAATTTTAATATGGCCAAGGTTAATAAAGCTTGGTAGTGATTTTACATTCACAGCTCTACTTCTTAAACCCTCCTGCTCATTTTATAATCAATCAGCAATGCTCACTATCCATTAGTCCTTTCAAAGAACACTCCATCTAAAAATTAATTAGCTATAAGGACATATCTTGAAAACAGGTTAAGGGATTCTTTAATTCACATTGAGGCTGCAAAATTTAATCTTTATAATTTATTTTTTTTTAAGATTGATGAGGGTTATATAAATTTCATTTGCATAGAGAAATTGCATAACAATGATTTATAGATTATTGAGCATTAACTGTGATCCTCTAGCTGCAGAAGCCCATTTTTCTTCAGCTGTACCTTNTCAGAAATGCTTTTGCAGACCTTTGCAGTGTTTAACCACCCCCCGATTTACTCTTGATGTTTTCAGGTCGTTGCAGATTAACTGGCCTTTCAATAAATGTTGTTGCTGTTTGTTAATGATGGCCCAACAGAGGCTGCCCCTTAAGATTTGCAGCTCTGAGAAGCAGTTCTAGCAGGTCCACGTATGAATTACATTTCTCCTTTTCACAGTTGCTGGATTTTGGCTTCTTTCCCCATTGCATAATGTATAAAGTTGTATTTTCTGGGCTGGTAGAATGCAGGCTCTGGATTCCTCAGAGGTGTGGTTTAGTCTTTCACTTACTAAGGTATAGGTTGGACGACAGTGTGATGGATTTGCATGGCATAGACCAGCTAGGAGAAATTTATTGGTGTTAAATAAATAAAATGTACTCGTCAAAATATTGTAGTAATGCCTGCTTCTTTCACTTGCATAGTTCAGAATTTTAATATGGCCAAGGTTAATAAAGCTTGGTAGTGATTTTACATTCACAGCTCTACTTCTTAAACCCTCCTGCTCATTTTATAATCAATCAGCAATGCTCACTATCCATTAGTCCTTTCAAAGAACACTCCATCTAAAAATTAATTAGCTATAAGGACATATCTTGAAAACAGGTTAAGGGATTCTTTAATTCACATTGAGGCTGCAAAATTTAATCTTTATAATTTATTTTTTTTTAAGATTGATGAGGGTTATATAAATTTCATTTGCATAGAGAAATTGCATAACAATGATTTATAGATTATTGAGCATTAACTGTGATCCTCTAGCTGCAGAAGCCCATTTTTCTTCAGCTGTACCTTGGGCATCTCACCTTATAATATGCTAAGGCTACCTTAGTGTTTGGCAAGACAATTTCAGCCTCTGTAGTAACAGGAGTTCAACACAGCTAGAATTTTACTTTTCTAAGTCTAGTTTCTCACCAGCCACTAGAGCACCTTACAAAATCTTCTTTCAAAGGAGGTTTATTTTCTAGTGCATTCCATGTGCTTGTTAACATACCAAGTATGGCACAAAACACCCATGGCGAAAAGCAGATGCAGTGGGATTACAGTCCCCCTCTGTCTGTGCTGCAGCCTGAAAGAGAAGAATTATAATCAGGTTTGGTTCCAGCTTGTCAATTTACCTCTGACTTGAAGGTTGTTCACTCTGCTTCAGACCTGAAGAAGAGCTTTGAGGCTGGAAAGCTGCTTTGGGGTTTCTAGTTTATCCTTCCTCTGTTGCTAAGGTGTCCTCCAAGCCTTGACTTCAGCATCCCTCCCCCTTGCCATCTTGTCTACCTGAGATGTGCCACCAGCTACAGTCCCTCAGTGACAGTGCCACTCAGCTGTTGCTGATGGCAATTTCTTGGGACAAGCTAATGCTACATACATGGTGCCAAAATGTATTCTTCTTAAAACTGTGAACCTGTCACTTCTGCTAGCTTCCTGGGACTCCTTTCCACCATTAGCTGTGACAAAGTTGTGTACAGCAGAAACACGTATGTGTCTTTTCCTGACAAGGCAATCTGCTGGAGTTCAGCTCTATAGTCTAGGGATGCATATGGCAAATATGTATCCCTGGGTTTTCATAGATTTTCTTCACCCTCACACTTATTTTAAGGAAAATTTGTTTCCCTGCAGGGCTCTGGCATAAGGAGTCACCCAGGAGAAAACAGTTATGGAGCTCAGGTCTCTAGTACATACACCTGCTCTCTAGCTCTGTGTTAAGTGTATGGACTTTTCCATGGGGGAAGTGACTGAAAGCAAGGAGGAACTTCTAAAGCAAAGTTAGATTTTGCAGAAGGAAAGGAAATGTTGTGGGCATGTGTGGCGTTACGTAGGAGTGGATGGAGAATCAAATAAAGGTCATATTGGTGGTGGTACATATAGGGTGGAGTTCATTTCACTAAAAGCTGGGTTCCAACTAGGCACTGGTCACCTTTAACTCATGAGGACTAGTTCCTCCAGAAGGCAATCACAAGACCCTTCTTTAGTGCCCAGTCTGGGATGGGAAAACATTCCTCTTCCTGTTGACATTTGAGAGTGTCTATGACCCATTTTAAATACCTAGAGTACATCAGATGAACTCCACCTGTGGTGTCTCCTACAGCTTTACTCAAGAACTTTTTTGTGAGGAGTCTTACTTCTAGTATTTCAGTAAGATGTGCTAAAGCAGAGCCTGCTTTGCAGAAATTCTTCGTATTGTTCCTAGGCACAAAATAGATCATGCTACTTTCAACACCAGGGGCACAATCCAAGTCCTGTTACATAAAGTTATTCAGGGAGTTGTTTCAAACCTCCTATATGCTGAAAGTATATGTGATTCCCTGTTGGGCACAGAAGTGTTTGATGGTGAGTTCATCTCTTAGGGAAGCGGTGCCATCCAGGGCAGTTTCATCAGGCAAACAGAAGTGGTTGTGCATGCAATGAGACCAGGCTGACAAAGTGCACTGTACTGCAGCAGTTTCTGCTGGAGTCATGTAATCTCAATGGAACGAAAATCATTGTCTTCTTTAATTGATTTCAATAGAAATATACTTAGCACTTTTTCTACACAGTCATTGCTCATAAGGTTTGACATTTAATTATAACAAAAATACACTCCTTGCAGTTCTGTGCTCAAGAAAATGGCTGTTCTTGCTGTCAGAAATGCACAGACAGAATTAGGGTTTTTTTTTCCAAAAACCTCTGCTCTTTGAAATGGACATACATGTGTTTGGGTGCATGCATACACACACGTGGTTCTGCTGCACTGTCCCTCAACCAGCACTTAGATGTAGTCCATAGACTGCAAAACAATTTAGACATTCAAAAGGCTAATAAATTAATAACAGTACTGAGCACAAAAGGTTAGTTCCACATGACAGGGAAGAGAAAGTCTTGCTGAAGTGGGAAAAAATAATATTTTTCTCACTCCTAAATAACATTTAGGGCCTAGCATGTGAATGACCTACTTAAGACATCTGCTCAGCATGCTATTATCAACTCCAGAGTTTTGTTGTCTATTTTGTGTTAGGTGCCTCAGCCATCACACTGCATTTATGAGCCCATAAAGCGAGTGTGCCTGCTCGCTTTTCGACCCACAGTCAACTCTCCTGCCCAGGGTGGCGAGGTGACTTTTAATCTGTAATTGTAAAGTATTGCAGCATATCATGTTTCGTGCTCTGAAATCTTTATGGCACATCTAACGTCACTAATGCACACTCCAAGGCAGAACCAGGACTTTCAACTTCAAACAGGGAAAATAATTAATCTGAAAAGATACTCTTTAAAATCACAATGAGATTACACAGCTGCCTCTGAGGACTGCAAGTTATGAAGCAGTGTTTGGGATAAGTCTGCAAAGAGTTAATTGCTGCCTTCTGATGTTGGAAGAGAATATTAATAATGTCTAATTCATTAAGTGCTTTACAAGTTTTCACACAGCTGGAGGAGGGCCTCTCTGCAAGCTGGAGCCATGGAGCTTGGCCTGAGGAGGGGAGCCAAGACAGGTCTCTAGGAGGCTTAAACCCATAGAAATAAATGTACAGGCTTTTTTTCCCCTTTTTAAATCATTCCTTCCATTTTCATCAGTTACTGCACCACCTCCACCTAACTGCTTGACCAACACAGTCTGTGCTAGGGTAGGAAAAAATCAGACTAAAATGTTGACCCTTCTGAAATCACAGCTGAAATTCTCTTGTGCCCCTCCCAGCTTTTAAGGCACACAGACATACTGCTGGTTTCTACCGTGACCAAAATGAGCTGTGTTAAAGAGTCAGGAGCAGTCAGGGGAGAGGGTGGTTATTGGTGTAGGACCTCTGGTGCATTTGCTCCTGGAAGGTGTGCTGGAGAGTGAGCCAAGGAGATGGGAGAGGACACGAACACCTTTGAGTGAAATACTATCCAGTGAGGGTTGGTTCTTTTCCCTGTCACACTCTTAAAGCCAGGCACAACACTGCAAATGACTGATGTTATCTAATTTTGCCAGCACACTGTGAATCTCGGAGGCTTTTTAGCATGTGAGGCCATCAGACTTTCTCAAAGCACATCCCGTTTTTCTTTCATATTACAATAATTTCTTTTAAAATTGGCTTTCTGATTTTGCTTTGAGGTTTGAATGAATCACATGTGGTTTCTTGACTGAATCACTCGTCATTTCTGTGTCACACAGCTTTTAGAAAAGCTTTAATTTGAATTCTGCGTTCACATCTCCTGAAAGTGAAGGTTGTACCAAGGTTCATTCAGGATCTCCCTTTTTTTTCATTCTTAGACTCTCCAGATGGCATTCTAGATTAGCGAGTGTCCTGCTGCAGAAGCAATATCAGAGGCAGAAAGCATTGAGCTGCCTGTTATCCCTGTCTTCTGAAGGTTACACATGTTCTAGTGAACCTGAAGACTTTTCAGGGTTAGAGCTTTGAAAGCCATTCACAATTATGGCAGCTTAATTTGGAGCTCTTTGCACTTTGCCTGCTGGTGCTCACACTCAGTCCTGATCAGTTGTGGGGAGTGACTTGCTTATGTAGAAAGAGATCAGGGCATCATCCTTGGGTAACTCTGGCAAAGCTGTGAAGTAAGCATGGAGCAGGATGTGCTGAGCACCTCCTCTGCCCAGTTGTCCATTTTCACTGTCAGGTCCATCATCCATTGTCACCTTTTTTCAGTCCATAATAATAGGAACTTTCTCCATGTAAGAAAATGAGGGTAGCAAAACATACCTGGGAAAACCAAGTTTTTCCATCGTTATTAATAAAGAGAAGCAAGGGAGAAAAACATACTGCTTAGTGAGCTGCTGTGACCAGTAATGCAGCTCAGCTAGTGGGGGCTTCAGTGGTGTCCTGCACTCCTGTTCTGTAGAAGGGAATGTGCCCACCCCCAGACTGTACTTGATTCTTATCCATCTCTCACTCTTGGTACTTTCCTTTTTCACTTGCAGCTTCTTCCTCTGCTGCTTTGAGCCAGTGGCAAAGGTCCCAATGAATGCAGGATGAAGCCTCTGGAAAGGCAAATCCAACAGTCCCATTTCTATTGAAGCTTACATGGCCAGCAGGCTTTTGGCATGACTTAACTCAGAGTCTGTTTGTAACTCAGTGCATTCACAACTTTCTCCAGATATGTTAATATTCCATTGCAATGTTTCCTGCAGGACTGTTTCCCTGGTTTGTATCTAGTACCACCCTGATGGTAACTAGGCTTATATATTCACTGGGCATGGTACAACAGAGCCCAATTCAAATGTGACCTCCTCCAAACTGCCAATTGGCTTGGCCCGTGCCCAGGAATTTCTTGAGAACCAGCTAATGGGTCTGGGCCAAACCCTTGTGGGGAATTTCTCAGTAGAGAGGATGGAGTGATTCCTTGTGTATTTGTAGCTGTGTGGTTACAGGCAGCCCAACACAGTCTGTGCTACACCTTCTGCCATTGAGAGACCTGTGTGTTTCCTTCTGAGTGAGGATTACAGATCTGAGACTGGAGTTTTTTCTGCTGCTCTTCCCTCCCATCTCCTGCTCCCCTGAGCAATTCCTTGTGTCTTTGCTCCTCTTCAGGGACGTGGGGATTTGAGCTTAAGGCAGTCAAAGCAAGAAAGTTAGTCCTCAAAGGACTGTGCATGAGTTTGCTAGGTAAAAGAGCAGCATAAAAATTCCAAGAGAAAGCTGTGGCAGCATTAACTTCACCCCTCTGTGCCTCTGCCAGACGGCATGGGACAGCTGTCTGAGCACAGCCATCACTGTAAGAGATGTCAGTGCCTCTGCTTTCTCACTTGTTTTTTAGCAGCCTGACTCTTGATTTGGGTGCCTCACTCCCTTCCCTCTCCTTTGTGCCACTTCATCTGCTCCCTTACGTTGTCTCTGCACCTTTCAGGCCTTGGGAAATACTGGGTATGGGAGCCCCTTCCTGGAGGCTTCTCTGTGACTGTGCCTGGCAGTCAGGTGCAGAAGTGGATAATAAACCTGAAATCTTCTGACTGCATCTGGAGGAGGGCAACAAAGCTGGTGAAAGGGCTGGAGTGAATGTCCTGTGAGGAGCAGTTAAGGACTTTGGACTTGTCTAGTTTGGAAAAAAAGGAGATTGAAGGGGTGACCTCATTACTCTCTACAGCTTCCTGAGGAGGGTATATGGAGAAGAGAGGTGCTGAGCTCTCCTCACCACTATCCAGTGACAGAACATGTGGGAATGGTTCAAAGATGCACCAGAGGAGGTTTAGACTGGACATTAGGAAGCATTTATTTACCCAGAGGTTGGTTAAACACTGGAACAAACTTCCTAGAAAGATTGTTGATGGCCCAAGCCTGCTAGTGTTTAAGAAGCACTTGGACAATGTCCTTGATAACATGCTTTAACTTTTGGGCATTTGGACTAGGTGACTTCCAATTGAAATATCTCCTCTCTGTTTTCCTCAGGAACATGGGTATTTTAGTGAGTGTTTAAAGACTTACCTGAAAAACAAGTCACTGTCTATCTCCTGGGGTTTTTGGGAGGCTTGGGGTAGTATGGATTCATGGCACAGCCTGCATTAATACATTCTGCATTTAGACTGCAGGCAGATGCAGAGATTAGCCAACACACTATCAACTTTAATAGTGTTTCAGAGCCACATTAATCCCACAGGGTACCAGCAGGCCCCGATTCTATTCTGGATATAATCTCTAAATTAAATACCTTCCTCAGACATCCTGACCGTGTTTCTGTAGGAGCAAGAGGCAAAGCACTGCCGACTCTGTTAAAAGTAGGGCTGAGCACAATTCTGATAATCCTTTGGCATTACAGAGGGAGAATGTTTTTAATTATTTTTTTTTTTCCCCTGGACGTGTACCTTCCCTGTCTAAACCTAAATCAAAAGGACATTTGATCTTGTTCGTCATACTGCTAGTTTTTGCTGAGAAATGCAAGGCAATTTAGAATACTTTTCATTCAGGGATCTTTAAACAGCATGGTATGGATGCAGAAAACAATCATGTGTGCTGATGTGCTGCTTTCTGCTCGCAGGGGCTCAGCAGCTGTTATACAAGGCATTCTGCTGATTTACCCCAGCAAAAGGTATGAGCAGCTCTTCTCCATGCAGGCAGTGCAAATTGAGTGGGTTGTGTGTGTGTGGAAAGATCATTAAATAGAAAATGTCAGGAAAACAAAAATACAAGCTGGCTATGTTAGCGTGAAGATCCAGACCAGTGACAATTTTCTGTTCTGCTTTTTGTGAATTAATACCATTTTCTTGTTTAGAAAACTGTCATAATTAAGAGACTCTCCTTACTTGACTCAGCCTTCTTCAGGCTGCCTGCTAATATCGATCCAGGGCACTGGTGCTTGCACAGGACTCGAATGATGATAAACAAATAAATCAAAGGTTTACTATTTTAAAGCCTGTAAATATTAAAAAATAAACATTTCGTGTTGTCCCCTTAGCCATTAAAATCGATTCTTTTAATCTTTTCCAGCTGCTAGGTAAGGGGAAGGAATGTGCATGGTACAATGGGAATCATCATTGTCATTTCATTTTTGATTGCCACTTAAGAAGGTTTTTATCATCAGCCTGCTCTGTGTTTTGATGTTCTGAAGAATATGGGCACTGGCAGCTCAGTGAGCAGCAGACCTGAGCAGATCACCATCCCCTTGCCAGGCTTAGCTCTGTAGCAAGCTCTCTTTTGGACAGGTGTGCTAACAAAGCTGATCTCCTCATAGCTTTGTGTTACTCCCCTGGTGACTAATAAGCCATGGGAGTGTTACAAATGCATTTGTCTTACCACTGAGAGTAGCCAATTTATTTTGTGATGCTGTCAGTGCTCCTGGGAGCTGCCACTGCTGTAGGTGGTTAGTTCCCTGCTCATAGGCCACCTCTGTGATGTAGAACTGGACCTAACACTGAGGCCACTGGCATACTAAAAGTTAGAATTTGCACACAATGTGGGGAGAATAGGTCTGATGGGTTATCTTACATTCCTCCAAACAATTGTCTAATTACTATGCAAACGTACAACATAATTTCAGAAAAAGGGGGAAATGTTATAAAACTGAGATGATTTATTCCAAGTNAAGTGGATAATAAACCTGAAATCTTCTGACTGCATCTGGAGGAGGGCAACAAAGCTGGTGAAAGGGCTGGAGTGAATGTCCTGTGAGGAGCAGTTAAGGACTTTGGACTTGTCTAGTTTGGAAAAAAAGGAGATTGAAGGGGTGACCTCATTACTCTCTACAGCTTCCTGAGGAGGGGATATGGAGAAGAGAGGTGCTGAGCTCTCCTCACCACTATCCAGTGACAGAACATGTGGGAATGGTTCAAAGATGCACCAGAGGAGGTTTAGACTGGACATTAGGAAGCATTTATTTACCCAGAGGTTGGTTAAACACTGGAACAAACTTCCTAGAAAGATTGTTGATGGCCCAAGCCTGCTAGTGTTTAAGAAGCACTTGGACAATGTCCTTGATAACATGCTTTAACTTTTGGGCATTTGGACTAGGTGACTTCCAATTGAAATATCTCCTCTCTGTTTTCCTCAGGAACATGGGTATTTTAGTGAGTGTTTAAAGACTTACCTGAAAAACAAGTCACTGTCTATCTCCTGGGGTTTTTGGGAGGCTTGGGGTAGTATGGATTCATGGCACAGCCTGCATTAATACATTCTGCATTTAGACTGCAGGCAGATGCAGAGATTAGCCAACACACTATCAACTTTAATAGTGTTTCAGAGCCACATTAATCCCACAGGGTACCAGCAGGCCCCGATTCTATTCTGGATATAATCTCTAAATTAAATACCTTCCTCAGACATCCTGACCGTGTTTCTGTAGGAGCAAGAGGCAAAGCACTGCCGACTCTGTTAAAAGTAGGGCTGAGCACAATTCTGATAATCCTTTGGCATTACAGAGGGAGAATGTTTTTAATTATTTTTTTTTTTCCCCTGGACGTGTACCTTCCCTGTCTAAACCTAAATCAAAAGGACATTTGATCTTGTTCGTCATACTGCTAGTTTTTGCTGAGAAATGCAAGGCAATTTAGAATACTTTTCATTCAGGGATCTTTAAACAGCATGGTATGGATGCAGAAAACAATCATGTGTGCTGATGTGCTGCTTTCTGCTCGCAGGGGCTCAGCAGCTGTTATACAAGGCATTCTGCTGATTTACCCCAGCAAAAGGTATGAGCAGCTCTTCTCCATGCAGGCAGTGCAAATTGAGTGGGTTGTGTGTGTGTGGAAAGATCATTAAATAGAAAATGTCAGGAAAACAAAAATACAAGCTGGCTATGTTAGCGTGAAGATCCAGACCAGTGACAATTTTCTGTTCTGCTTTTTGTGAATTAATACCATTTTCTTGTTTAGAAAACTGTCATAATTAAGAGACTCTCCTTACTTGACTCAGCCTTCTTCAGGCTGCCTGCTAATATCGATCCAGGGCACTGGTGCTTGCACAGGACTCGAATGATGATAAACAAATAAATCAAAGGTTTACTATTTTAAAGCCTGTAAATATTAAAAAATAAACATTTCGTGTTGTCCCCTTAGCCATTAAAATCGATTCTTTTAATCTTTTCCAGCTGCTAGGTAAGGGGAAGGAATGTGCATGGTACAATGGGAATCATCATTGTCATTTCATTTTTGATTGCCACTTAAGAAGGTTTTTATCATCAGCCTGCTCTGTGTTTTGATGTTCTGAAGAATATGGGCACTGGCAGCTCAGTGAGCAGCAGACCTGAGCAGATCACCATCCCCTTGCCAGGCTTAGCTCTGTAGCAAGCTCTCTTTTGGACAGGTGTGCTAACAAAGCTGATCTCCTCATAGCTTTGTGTTACTCCCCTGGTGACTAATAAGCCATGGGAGTGTTACAAATGCATTTGTCTTACCACTGAGAGTAGCCAATTTATTTTGTGATGCTGTCAGTGCTCCTGGGAGCTGCCACTGCTGTAGGTGGTTAGTTCCCTGCTCATAGGCCACCTCTGTGATGTAGAACTGGACCTAACACTGAGGCCACTGGCATACTAAAAGTTAGAATTTGCACACAATGTGGGGAGAATAGGTCTGATGGGTTATCTTACATTCCTCCAAACAATTGTCTAATTACTATGCAAACGTACAACATAATTTCAGAAAAAGGGGGAAATGTTATAAAACTGAGATGATTTATTCCAAGTGCCCTGGTTGCTTCCATTGTGGTTCCTGGAGCAGAATGTCAAACGTTTCAGTAACACAGTACAGCCTAAACTGATGGTATAAAAATGTGTTTATACACCAGACTTCTCAATCCCCAAACCTTACTTCTGCAAGACTGGGAATGCCAGTTGCAATGCACCCAAAACCATGGCTGAGGAAATAGAACTTCAGCCCGTTCATTGACATCTCATGCAAACTGATTCCTGTAGGCTTCACAAGGAGCAGGCAGTCCTTTAGCATTCACCCAAGTGGGAGATTTCAATTTTGCCCAAAATGAGATCTGTTGTGCCCCATCTAGAAATGAGGGGAATAATTTCACAGCTGCTTTGCACTGGAGAGAGCACCAATTTTATTCTTTTTTCACCCTCTTCCTAACAGGCTTTTGCCTTGGCTTGCACAGAAAGGCTCCTCCCCAGTTGGATACTATAAGCCTATAAAATGCTAAATAATATACAACTCCCTGCATAAAGTCTTCCTTTCCTGTGCAAGTATAAATCCAGGCATCTGCTGTTTGCAGCACACATGTCCCAGATGCAGTAATACCCAAGCATGCTTGTTCAGTGGGTGGTGATCACTGAATCCATACAAACCTGAGGTTCACCTTCCTTCAAGTGCTATTTCTNTGGGCATTTGGACTAGGTGACTTCCAATTGAAATATCTCCTCTCTGTTTTCCTCAGGAACATGGGTATTTTAGTGAGTGTTTAAAGACTTACCTGAAAAACAAGTCACTGTCTATCTCCTGGGGTTTTTGGGAGGCTTGGGGTAGTATGGATTCATGGCACAGCCTGCATTAATACATTCTGCATTTAGACTGCAGGCAGATGCAGAGATTAGCCAACACACTATCAACTTTAATAGTGTTTCAGAGCCACATTAATCCCACAGGGTACCAGCAGGCCCCGATTCTATTCTGGATATAATCTCTAAATTAAATACCTTCCTCAGACATCCTGACCGTGTTTCTGTAGGAGCAAGAGGCAAAGCACTGCCGACTCTGTTAAAAGTAGGGCTGAGCACAATTCTGATAATCCTTTGGCATTACAGAGGGAGAATGTTTTTAATTATTTTTTTTTTTCCCCTGGACGTGTACCTTCCCTGTCTAAACCTAAATCAAAAGGACATTTGATCTTGTTCGTCATACTGCTAGTTTTTGCTGAGAAATGCAAGGCAATTTAGAATACTTTTCATTCAGGGATCTTTAAACAGCATGGTATGGATGCAGAAAACAATCATGTGTGCTGATGTGCTGCTTTCTGCTCGCAGGGGCTCAGCAGCTGTTATACAAGGCATTCTGCTGATTTACCCCAGCAAAAGGTATGAGCAGCTCTTCTCCATGCAGGCAGTGCAAATTGAGTGGGTTGTGTGTGTGTGGAAAGATCATTAAATAGAAAATGTCAGGAAAACAAAAATACAAGCTGGCTATGTTAGCGTGAAGATCCAGACCAGTGACAATTTTCTGTTCTGCTTTTTGTGAATTAATACCATTTTCTTGTTTAGAAAACTGTCATAATTAAGAGACTCTCCTTACTTGACTCAGCCTTCTTCAGGCTGCCTGCTAATATCGATCCAGGGCACTGGTGCTTGCACAGGACTCGAATGATGATAAACAAATAAATCAAAGGTTTACTATTTTAAAGCCTGTAAATATTAAAAAATAAACATTTCGTGTTGTCCCCTTAGCCATTAAAATCGATTCTTTTAATCTTTTCCAGCTGCTAGGTAAGGGGAAGGAATGTGCATGGTACAATGGGAATCATCATTGTCATTTCATTTTTGATTGCCACTTAAGAAGGTTTTTATCATCAGCCTGCTCTGTGTTTTGATGTTCTGAAGAATATGGGCACTGGCAGCTCAGTGAGCAGCAGACCTGAGCAGATCACCATCCCCTTGCCAGGCTTAGCTCTGTAGCAAGCTCTCTTTTGGACAGGTGTGCTAACAAAGCTGATCTCCTCATAGCTTTGTGTTACTCCCCTGGTGACTAATAAGCCATGGGAGTGTTACAAATGCATTTGTCTTACCACTGAGAGTAGCCAATTTATTTTGTGATGCTGTCAGTGCTCCTGGGAGCTGCCACTGCTGTAGGTGGTTAGTTCCCTGCTCATAGGCCACCTCTGTGATGTAGAACTGGACCTAACACTGAGGCCACTGGCATACTAAAAGTTAGAATTTGCACACAATGTGGGGAGAATAGGTCTGATGGGTTATCTTACATTCCTCCAAACAATTGTCTAATTACTATGCAAACGTACAACATAATTTCAGAAAAAGGGGGAAATGTTATAAAACTGAGATGATTTATTCCAAGTGCCCTGGTTGCTTCCATTGTGGTTCCTGGAGCAGAATGTCAAACGTTTCAGTAACACAGTACAGCCTAAACTGATGGTATAAAAATGTGTTTATACACCAGACTTCTCAATCCCCAAACCTTACTTCTGCAAGACTGGGAATGCCAGTTGCAATGCACCCAAAACCATGGCTGAGGAAATAGAACTTCAGCCCGTTCATTGACATCTCATGCAAACTGATTCCTGTAGGCTTCACAAGGAGCAGGCAGTCCTTTAGCATTCACCCAAGTGGGAGATTTCAATTTTGCCCAAAATGAGATCTGTTGTGCCCCATCTAGAAATGAGGGGAATAATTTCACAGCTGCTTTGCACTGGAGAGAGCACCAATTTTATTCTTTTTTCACCCTCTTCCTAACAGGCTTTTGCCTTGGCTTGCACAGAAAGGCTCCTCCCCAGTTGGATACTATAAGCCTATAAAATGCTAAATAATATACAACTCCCTGCATAAAGTCTTCCTTTCCTGTGCAAGTATAAATCCAGGCATCTGCTGTTTGCAGCACACATGTCCCAGATGCAGTAATACCCAAGCATGCTTGTTCAGTGGGTGGTGATCACTGAATCCATACAAACCTGAGGTTCACCTTCCTTCAAGTGCTATTTCTGGGTTACTATCTAGAGCAAAGAAACAGGGCTTGTAGAAAGTATTTAACTGTACACAAAGTGTAAGAGAAACAATGTGGGGAAGTTTGCACGAATCCCACTAGTTTTAGTTAAAAATAAACCCCAGCCTGTCACTTCCAACTTAATGATGGCTGATTGACTGTGCCTTTTTTGTCAGGAAGTTGCTGTGATTAGCAGCCTGACTCAGCTTAGGTCCCATGCAAAGCAAGGCTGGGGGAGCAGTTTTGAGGGTAGCTGCTTTACATATATCCAAANTTAATTATTTTTTTTTTTCCCCTGGACGTGTACCTTCCCTGTCTAAACCTAAATCAAAAGGACATTTGATCTTGTTCGTCATACTGCTAGTTTTTGCTGAGAAATGCAAGGCAATTTAGAATACTTTTCATTCAGGGATCTTTAAACAGCATGGTATGGATGCAGAAAACAATCATGTGTGCTGATGTGCTGCTTTCTGCTCGCAGGGGCTCAGCAGCTGTTATACAAGGCATTCTGCTGATTTACCCCAGCAAAAGGTATGAGCAGCTCTTCTCCATGCAGGCAGTGCAAATTGAGTGGGTTGTGTGTGTGTGGAAAGATCATTAAATAGAAAATGTCAGGAAAACAAAAATACAAGCTGGCTATGTTAGCGTGAAGATCCAGACCAGTGACAATTTTCTGTTCTGCTTTTTGTGAATTAATACCATTTTCTTGTTTAGAAAACTGTCATAATTAAGAGACTCTCCTTACTTGACTCAGCCTTCTTCAGGCTGCCTGCTAATATCGATCCAGGGCACTGGTGCTTGCACAGGACTCGAATGATGATAAACAAATAAATCAAAGGTTTACTATTTTAAAGCCTGTAAATATTAAAAAATAAACATTTCGTGTTGTCCCCTTAGCCATTAAAATCGATTCTTTTAATCTTTTCCAGCTGCTAGGTAAGGGGAAGGAATGTGCATGGTACAATGGGAATCATCATTGTCATTTCATTTTTGATTGCCACTTAAGAAGGTTTTTATCATCAGCCTGCTCTGTGTTTTGATGTTCTGAAGAATATGGGCACTGGCAGCTCAGTGAGCAGCAGACCTGAGCAGATCACCATCCCCTTGCCAGGCTTAGCTCTGTAGCAAGCTCTCTTTTGGACAGGTGTGCTAACAAAGCTGATCTCCTCATAGCTTTGTGTTACTCCCCTGGTGACTAATAAGCCATGGGAGTGTTACAAATGCATTTGTCTTACCACTGAGAGTAGCCAATTTATTTTGTGATGCTGTCAGTGCTCCTGGGAGCTGCCACTGCTGTAGGTGGTTAGTTCCCTGCTCATAGGCCACCTCTGTGATGTAGAACTGGACCTAACACTGAGGCCACTGGCATACTAAAAGTTAGAATTTGCACACAATGTGGGGAGAATAGGTCTGATGGGTTATCTTACATTCCTCCAAACAATTGTCTAATTACTATGCAAACGTACAACATAATTTCAGAAAAAGGGGGAAATGTTATAAAACTGAGATGATTTATTCCAAGTGCCCTGGTTGCTTCCATTGTGGTTCCTGGAGCAGAATGTCAAACGTTTCAGTAACACAGTACAGCCTAAACTGATGGTATAAAAATGTGTTTATACACCAGACTTCTCAATCCCCAAACCTTACTTCTGCAAGACTGGGAATGCCAGTTGCAATGCACCCAAAACCATGGCTGAGGAAATAGAACTTCAGCCCGTTCATTGACATCTCATGCAAACTGATTCCTGTAGGCTTCACAAGGAGCAGGCAGTCCTTTAGCATTCACCCAAGTGGGAGATTTCAATTTTGCCCAAAATGAGATCTGTTGTGCCCCATCTAGAAATGAGGGGAATAATTTCACAGCTGCTTTGCACTGGAGAGAGCACCAATTTTATTCTTTTTTCACCCTCTTCCTAACAGGCTTTTGCCTTGGCTTGCACAGAAAGGCTCCTCCCCAGTTGGATACTATAAGCCTATAAAATGCTAAATAATATACAACTCCCTGCATAAAGTCTTCCTTTCCTGTGCAAGTATAAATCCAGGCATCTGCTGTTTGCAGCACACATGTCCCAGATGCAGTAATACCCAAGCATGCTTGTTCAGTGGGTGGTGATCACTGAATCCATACAAACCTGAGGTTCACCTTCCTTCAAGTGCTATTTCTGGGTTACTATCTAGAGCAAAGAAACAGGGCTTGTAGAAAGTATTTAACTGTACACAAAGTGTAAGAGAAACAATGTGGGGAAGTTTGCACGAATCCCACTAGTTTTAGTTAAAAATAAACCCCAGCCTGTCACTTCCAACTTAATGATGGCTGATTGACTGTGCCTTTTTTGTCAGGAAGTTGCTGTGATTAGCAGCCTGACTCAGCTTAGGTCCCATGCAAAGCAAGGCTGGGGGAGCAGTTTTGAGGGTAGCTGCTTTACATATATCCAAAGGTGGGCATAGCTGCCAGGAGGGACAGACAGATTCTGGGATGCACCTGAATCTTTGACAGGCTGAGGGAGCTGGGGTTGTTCAGCCTGGAGAAGAGAAGGCTCCAGGGAGACTTTAGAGCCACCTTCCAGTACCTGAAGAGTGCTGATACAAAGACTGGAGAGGGCCTGTTTACAAAGGCCTGTAGTGAAAGGGTGAGGGGCAATGGTTTTAAATTAGAAAGGAGTGGATTTAGATTAGAAATAAGGAAGAAGTTATTTATCACAGGAGTGGTGGACACTGGAACAGGTTGCCCAGGGAGGTGGTTGAGGCCCCATCCCATTAATATCTCCATCAGTCACTGCACCCCCAGAGCAGAGGGACTTACCTCTCCATGTTCTGAGATATCCCCTTTAGAAACAGTCTGTTGACCTCTCTTTTTTTTTGTTCTGAACAGCACTCTTGTTGCCACAGGAACAGACTTTGGCTTTTTCTGAGAGCCTAAACCACATTCTACTAACCTAAAAATGTGAAAATATGAACTTAAGCAACTAAGAGATGACAGCAGCAAACAAGAGCCATTTCTGAGCGGGATATTTGTACCAGTCAGCTGAAATGTAACATTTGTATTCAGATTAGGTTTGCTTTTCCGTATGTGTCCATTGCTTGCCCCTCAGTGTACAGACACCATTTTCCTTCTCCATGTCCCTGACCTTATTAGAGCATCCTGGCATCTCATCACTTAATTTCTGTGTCGAGCCTCAGTGTTTTAACTGATTCTTCCCTCCTTGACTGCCTGCCATGGTAATGAATTTCCATCTCCATCATGTGTCTAAGGTAAATCCATTTTTAAATGGAACAGTTGTTGGTAGTTCAGAGCAGCTCAATTATGAATGACCCCCATCCTTCTCCCGGCTGTATTAGCCCTCCTGCCAAAGAAGGCTACAGTAGAAATGTAAGTGGATTAACTGAATCATGCATGTTTTTCATGTGTTATTAATTGTCCCTGTTTCCATTTATTAAAGGCCTTAGCCAATAAGCTCAAGATGTTCTACAAAAGTACATGGATAATAATTTATGAGCTCAATGCAGCCATACATTAATATACCAAACAGATGCCTGACTGATCCACATGAACCATCAGCTATAATTTCAACCATTTGTCAGAAAGTTTGAACCAAGGCACTGTTTTCCCTGTGGTGCATCAGTAATTTGTCCCACAAAGAGCTTTGTCCCAGACCAGTTGTTTTCAAATTGTGTAAGCTAACTGCTAATAGGGTAGATAAGGACTCTGCTGGGAGATAAGAGACTGACCTTGCAAAATCCTAAGAAACATTCTTTAGCCTTCTTATGGGCCAATACTCTTGCTTCATGGGTCACTCCTGCTCCATGGGTGGAACATCTGGCACAGTTGCACATTTCTAGGCATCCTGTAATGTATGTGTGTGCTGGACCACACTCAGAAGAGTCAGCCTTCTAGAAGTGCCTGAACAAGGACTTCCATGAGAAGTTGACTGAAGAACTGCTGCTGTTGGAGGATTAGGGTTAGCAGGAATTTTCAGACACTGAAAAAAAAAAAGTAATAAAACCAGAGAAAATCAGAAAGGATGCTTTAGCCAAAGTCTCAAAGGTCAAAGGGAAGCAAACGCAGCATTCGAGATGAAAAGTAGCAGAGCCAGAGGTAGAGATTTATACTTACTCTGTCTGGTGTCTCTCTGCATCCTTGCAGCAGTGTTTATCCTGTACCAGCTGGTGTTTTGCTAATTGTGTGTGCACAGGGAGCATTAGAAAGGATGTAAACAGTGTGTAAACAGGGTGCTGTGTAGTCACAAATGGGGAAATAAAGAATCATCAATGTTATTGATTGCAAAGACCTGTTTGTTCAGGTAACAGGGTTTTCTTACTAGCCACAGACAGGAAGAGGGGACAAATCAACTGGACTGTCTCCAGTTTTCCAGTTTTCCACGAGGAGGTAATTTCTGATCACTTTTAAAGCCAGATTTGCCGAAGTATACAATACTGAGGATGACAAACTAATTTGTTTGGGTCTGGAGCAATGAGATAAGCTAAGGCTGCAAAAAAAGCAGGCTCAGCCCCTAAGGAGCATCCTGTGTCAGTGCCTAAATGCATGGATAGGAACATAAAACAGTGCTGATGAGCTTTACAGGGATACACATCTAGCAAAGAGTTGATAGCTGGGATACAGGTATTAGGAAAGATCACCAAGAATCACATGAAAAAAACTTGAAGGACCTTTTCCCCAAGAATAGGCTCAATGCCAGGACACAATAGAATGATACCAGCAATAGGATATAGCCAGATCATTAAAATCCTCCCCAGCAGAGCCTTAGCTTATNGAGAAGGCTCCAGGGAGACTTTAGAGCCACCTTCCAGTACCTGAAGAGTGCTGATACAAAGACTGGAGAGGGCCTGTTTACAAAGGCCTGTAGTGAAAGGGTGAGGGGCAATGGTTTTAAATTAGAAAGGAGTGGATTTAGATTAGAAATAAGGAAGAAGTTATTTATCACAGGAGTGGTGGACACTGGAACAGGTTGCCCAGGGAGGTGGTTGAGGCCCCATCCCATTAATATCTCCATCAGTCACTGCACCCCCAGAGCAGAGGGACTTACCTCTCCATGTTCTGAGATATCCCCTTTAGAAACAGTCTGTTGACCTCTCTTTTTTTTTGTTCTGAACAGCACTCTTGTTGCCACAGGAACAGACTTTGGCTTTTTCTGAGAGCCTAAACCACATTCTACTAACCTAAAAATGTGAAAATATGAACTTAAGCAACTAAGAGATGACAGCAGCAAACAAGAGCCATTTCTGAGCGGGATATTTGTACCAGTCAGCTGAAATGTAACATTTGTATTCAGATTAGGTTTGCTTTTCCGTATGTGTCCATTGCTTGCCCCTCAGTGTACAGACACCATTTTCCTTCTCCATGTCCCTGACCTTATTAGAGCATCCTGGCATCTCATCACTTAATTTCTGTGTCGAGCCTCAGTGTTTTAACTGATTCTTCCCTCCTTGACTGCCTGCCATGGTAATGAATTTCCATCTCCATCATGTGTCTAAGGTAAATCCATTTTTAAATGGAACAGTTGTTGGTAGTTCAGAGCAGCTCAATTATGAATGACCCCCATCCTTCTCCCGGCTGTATTAGCCCTCCTGCCAAAGAAGGCTACAGTAGAAATGTAAGTGGATTAACTGAATCATGCATGTTTTTCATGTGTTATTAATTGTCCCTGTTTCCATTTATTAAAGGCCTTAGCCAATAAGCTCAAGATGTTCTACAAAAGTACATGGATAATAATTTATGAGCTCAATGCAGCCATACATTAATATACCAAACAGATGCCTGACTGATCCACATGAACCATCAGCTATAATTTCAACCATTTGTCAGAAAGTTTGAACCAAGGCACTGTTTTCCCTGTGGTGCATCAGTAATTTGTCCCACAAAGAGCTTTGTCCCAGACCAGTTGTTTTCAAATTGTGTAAGCTAACTGCTAATAGGGTAGATAAGGACTCTGCTGGGAGATAAGAGACTGACCTTGCAAAATCCTAAGAAACATTCTTTAGCCTTCTTATGGGCCAATACTCTTGCTTCATGGGTCACTCCTGCTCCATGGGTGGAACATCTGGCACAGTTGCACATTTCTAGGCATCCTGTAATGTATGTGTGTGCTGGACCACACTCAGAAGAGTCAGCCTTCTAGAAGTGCCTGAACAAGGACTTCCATGAGAAGTTGACTGAAGAACTGCTGCTGTTGGAGGATTAGGGTTAGCAGGAATTTTCAGACACTGAAAAAAAAAAAGTAATAAAACCAGAGAAAATCAGAAAGGATGCTTTAGCCAAAGTCTCAAAGGTCAAAGGGAAGCAAACGCAGCATTCGAGATGAAAAGTAGCAGAGCCAGAGGTAGAGATTTATACTTACTCTGTCTGGTGTCTCTCTGCATCCTTGCAGCAGTGTTTATCCTGTACCAGCTGGTGTTTTGCTAATTGTGTGTGCACAGGGAGCATTAGAAAGGATGTAAACAGTGTGTAAACAGGGTGCTGTGTAGTCACAAATGGGGAAATAAAGAATCATCAATGTTATTGATTGCAAAGACCTGTTTGTTCAGGTAACAGGGTTTTCTTACTAGCCACAGACAGGAAGAGGGGACAAATCAACTGGACTGTCTCCAGTTTTCCAGTTTTCCACGAGGAGGTAATTTCTGATCACTTTTAAAGCCAGATTTGCCGAAGTATACAATACTGAGGATGACAAACTAATTTGTTTGGGTCTGGAGCAATGAGATAAGCTAAGGCTGCAAAAAAAGCAGGCTCAGCCCCTAAGGAGCATCCTGTGTCAGTGCCTAAATGCATGGATAGGAACATAAAACAGTGCTGATGAGCTTTACAGGGATACACATCTAGCAAAGAGTTGATAGCTGGGATACAGGTATTAGGAAAGATCACCAAGAATCACATGAAAAAAACTTGAAGGACCTTTTCCCCAAGAATAGGCTCAATGCCAGGACACAATAGAATGATACCAGCAATAGGATATAGCCAGATCATTAAAATCCTCCCCAGCAGAGCCTTAGCTTATTGCCATGAAAGCCCAGGGATTGATTTAACGCAGTCAGCATGTAAATGGGAAGGAAATGGCTCTTCACCACACCATCTGTTTATCCCTCCCTGTAACCCCACTAGTTAACTCTTTTGTACTTCCTCCAGCTGATACCCTTCAGAAATAAATACAAAGCTCTGCAGAGTCACCACTTGGCAAGTTCCTCAGTCTCACCTTCTGAGGTTAGAGAAAACATCTAATGGTCCCTTTGGGGGTAGGCAGAGCACTTCGTTGTCCCTGGGTGTTTGTCACGTAGGCAACCTGCTGGTTTTGTCTGTAAGAGGCTCTGATAGGACTGTCATTAGCAACTTCATTTCTGCACAAGTAACCTTCAGGGAACAGCATGCTTCTCTTTGTGGTTGAAGCTTCATGTGGCTGATGCAGTATGTCCATGCTGTCATAAGAAGCTCACTAGGTGGGTAGCTCTCANGGCTTTTTCTGAGAGCCTAAACCACATTCTACTAACCTAAAAATGTGAAAATATGAACTTAAGCAACTAAGAGATGACAGCAGCAAACAAGAGCCATTTCTGAGCGGGATATTTGTACCAGTCAGCTGAAATGTAACATTTGTATTCAGATTAGGTTTGCTTTTCCGTATGTGTCCATTGCTTGCCCCTCAGTGTACAGACACCATTTTCCTTCTCCATGTCCCTGACCTTATTAGAGCATCCTGGCATCTCATCACTTAATTTCTGTGTCGAGCCTCAGTGTTTTAACTGATTCTTCCCTCCTTGACTGCCTGCCATGGTAATGAATTTCCATCTCCATCATGTGTCTAAGGTAAATCCATTTTTAAATGGAACAGTTGTTGGTAGTTCAGAGCAGCTCAATTATGAATGACCCCCATCCTTCTCCCGGCTGTATTAGCCCTCCTGCCAAAGAAGGCTACAGTAGAAATGTAAGTGGATTAACTGAATCATGCATGTTTTTCATGTGTTATTAATTGTCCCTGTTTCCATTTATTAAAGGCCTTAGCCAATAAGCTCAAGATGTTCTACAAAAGTACATGGATAATAATTTATGAGCTCAATGCAGCCATACATTAATATACCAAACAGATGCCTGACTGATCCACATGAACCATCAGCTATAATTTCAACCATTTGTCAGAAAGTTTGAACCAAGGCACTGTTTTCCCTGTGGTGCATCAGTAATTTGTCCCACAAAGAGCTTTGTCCCAGACCAGTTGTTTTCAAATTGTGTAAGCTAACTGCTAATAGGGTAGATAAGGACTCTGCTGGGAGATAAGAGACTGACCTTGCAAAATCCTAAGAAACATTCTTTAGCCTTCTTATGGGCCAATACTCTTGCTTCATGGGTCACTCCTGCTCCATGGGTGGAACATCTGGCACAGTTGCACATTTCTAGGCATCCTGTAATGTATGTGTGTGCTGGACCACACTCAGAAGAGTCAGCCTTCTAGAAGTGCCTGAACAAGGACTTCCATGAGAAGTTGACTGAAGAACTGCTGCTGTTGGAGGATTAGGGTTAGCAGGAATTTTCAGACACTGAAAAAAAAAAAGTAATAAAACCAGAGAAAATCAGAAAGGATGCTTTAGCCAAAGTCTCAAAGGTCAAAGGGAAGCAAACGCAGCATTCGAGATGAAAAGTAGCAGAGCCAGAGGTAGAGATTTATACTTACTCTGTCTGGTGTCTCTCTGCATCCTTGCAGCAGTGTTTATCCTGTACCAGCTGGTGTTTTGCTAATTGTGTGTGCACAGGGAGCATTAGAAAGGATGTAAACAGTGTGTAAACAGGGTGCTGTGTAGTCACAAATGGGGAAATAAAGAATCATCAATGTTATTGATTGCAAAGACCTGTTTGTTCAGGTAACAGGGTTTTCTTACTAGCCACAGACAGGAAGAGGGGACAAATCAACTGGACTGTCTCCAGTTTTCCAGTTTTCCACGAGGAGGTAATTTCTGATCACTTTTAAAGCCAGATTTGCCGAAGTATACAATACTGAGGATGACAAACTAATTTGTTTGGGTCTGGAGCAATGAGATAAGCTAAGGCTGCAAAAAAAGCAGGCTCAGCCCCTAAGGAGCATCCTGTGTCAGTGCCTAAATGCATGGATAGGAACATAAAACAGTGCTGATGAGCTTTACAGGGATACACATCTAGCAAAGAGTTGATAGCTGGGATACAGGTATTAGGAAAGATCACCAAGAATCACATGAAAAAAACTTGAAGGACCTTTTCCCCAAGAATAGGCTCAATGCCAGGACACAATAGAATGATACCAGCAATAGGATATAGCCAGATCATTAAAATCCTCCCCAGCAGAGCCTTAGCTTATTGCCATGAAAGCCCAGGGATTGATTTAACGCAGTCAGCATGTAAATGGGAAGGAAATGGCTCTTCACCACACCATCTGTTTATCCCTCCCTGTAACCCCACTAGTTAACTCTTTTGTACTTCCTCCAGCTGATACCCTTCAGAAATAAATACAAAGCTCTGCAGAGTCACCACTTGGCAAGTTCCTCAGTCTCACCTTCTGAGGTTAGAGAAAACATCTAATGGTCCCTTTGGGGGTAGGCAGAGCACTTCGTTGTCCCTGGGTGTTTGTCACGTAGGCAACCTGCTGGTTTTGTCTGTAAGAGGCTCTGATAGGACTGTCATTAGCAACTTCATTTCTGCACAAGTAACCTTCAGGGAACAGCATGCTTCTCTTTGTGGTTGAAGCTTCATGTGGCTGATGCAGTATGTCCATGCTGTCATAAGAAGCTCACTAGGTGGGTAGCTCTCACAGAATCACAGATTGTCTCTCCTTCAGGTTCTTCTGGCTGTGGGTGATTTTCCCTGATTTTCTGCCCCAAAAAGGAAGAGCTCTTCACTGGTGCAGATTCAGGTACAAGGAAGCATTAACAACATCATTGAAATGGGGTCTTTGCTCTCTAAAGATTTTTTCACTTGATTATGCCATAAATAGAAGGCCCCTTGCCTTCTAGCACTTACTGGTGCCTCTGAAAAACTGCAATTCCTTCAATCTCTTGAGCTACAACNTTCCGTATGTGTCCATTGCTTGCCCCTCAGTGTACAGACACCATTTTCCTTCTCCATGTCCCTGACCTTATTAGAGCATCCTGGCATCTCATCACTTAATTTCTGTGTCGAGCCTCAGTGTTTTAACTGATTCTTCCCTCCTTGACTGCCTGCCATGGTAATGAATTTCCATCTCCATCATGTGTCTAAGGTAAATCCATTTTTAAATGGAACAGTTGTTGGTAGTTCAGAGCAGCTCAATTATGAATGACCCCCATCCTTCTCCCGGCTGTATTAGCCCTCCTGCCAAAGAAGGCTACAGTAGAAATGTAAGTGGATTAACTGAATCATGCATGTTTTTCATGTGTTATTAATTGTCCCTGTTTCCATTTATTAAAGGCCTTAGCCAATAAGCTCAAGATGTTCTACAAAAGTACATGGATAATAATTTATGAGCTCAATGCAGCCATACATTAATATACCAAACAGATGCCTGACTGATCCACATGAACCATCAGCTATAATTTCAACCATTTGTCAGAAAGTTTGAACCAAGGCACTGTTTTCCCTGTGGTGCATCAGTAATTTGTCCCACAAAGAGCTTTGTCCCAGACCAGTTGTTTTCAAATTGTGTAAGCTAACTGCTAATAGGGTAGATAAGGACTCTGCTGGGAGATAAGAGACTGACCTTGCAAAATCCTAAGAAACATTCTTTAGCCTTCTTATGGGCCAATACTCTTGCTTCATGGGTCACTCCTGCTCCATGGGTGGAACATCTGGCACAGTTGCACATTTCTAGGCATCCTGTAATGTATGTGTGTGCTGGACCACACTCAGAAGAGTCAGCCTTCTAGAAGTGCCTGAACAAGGACTTCCATGAGAAGTTGACTGAAGAACTGCTGCTGTTGGAGGATTAGGGTTAGCAGGAATTTTCAGACACTGAAAAAAAAAAAGTAATAAAACCAGAGAAAATCAGAAAGGATGCTTTAGCCAAAGTCTCAAAGGTCAAAGGGAAGCAAACGCAGCATTCGAGATGAAAAGTAGCAGAGCCAGAGGTAGAGATTTATACTTACTCTGTCTGGTGTCTCTCTGCATCCTTGCAGCAGTGTTTATCCTGTACCAGCTGGTGTTTTGCTAATTGTGTGTGCACAGGGAGCATTAGAAAGGATGTAAACAGTGTGTAAACAGGGTGCTGTGTAGTCACAAATGGGGAAATAAAGAATCATCAATGTTATTGATTGCAAAGACCTGTTTGTTCAGGTAACAGGGTTTTCTTACTAGCCACAGACAGGAAGAGGGGACAAATCAACTGGACTGTCTCCAGTTTTCCAGTTTTCCACGAGGAGGTAATTTCTGATCACTTTTAAAGCCAGATTTGCCGAAGTATACAATACTGAGGATGACAAACTAATTTGTTTGGGTCTGGAGCAATGAGATAAGCTAAGGCTGCAAAAAAAGCAGGCTCAGCCCCTAAGGAGCATCCTGTGTCAGTGCCTAAATGCATGGATAGGAACATAAAACAGTGCTGATGAGCTTTACAGGGATACACATCTAGCAAAGAGTTGATAGCTGGGATACAGGTATTAGGAAAGATCACCAAGAATCACATGAAAAAAACTTGAAGGACCTTTTCCCCAAGAATAGGCTCAATGCCAGGACACAATAGAATGATACCAGCAATAGGATATAGCCAGATCATTAAAATCCTCCCCAGCAGAGCCTTAGCTTATTGCCATGAAAGCCCAGGGATTGATTTAACGCAGTCAGCATGTAAATGGGAAGGAAATGGCTCTTCACCACACCATCTGTTTATCCCTCCCTGTAACCCCACTAGTTAACTCTTTTGTACTTCCTCCAGCTGATACCCTTCAGAAATAAATACAAAGCTCTGCAGAGTCACCACTTGGCAAGTTCCTCAGTCTCACCTTCTGAGGTTAGAGAAAACATCTAATGGTCCCTTTGGGGGTAGGCAGAGCACTTCGTTGTCCCTGGGTGTTTGTCACGTAGGCAACCTGCTGGTTTTGTCTGTAAGAGGCTCTGATAGGACTGTCATTAGCAACTTCATTTCTGCACAAGTAACCTTCAGGGAACAGCATGCTTCTCTTTGTGGTTGAAGCTTCATGTGGCTGATGCAGTATGTCCATGCTGTCATAAGAAGCTCACTAGGTGGGTAGCTCTCACAGAATCACAGATTGTCTCTCCTTCAGGTTCTTCTGGCTGTGGGTGATTTTCCCTGATTTTCTGCCCCAAAAAGGAAGAGCTCTTCACTGGTGCAGATTCAGGTACAAGGAAGCATTAACAACATCATTGAAATGGGGTCTTTGCTCTCTAAAGATTTTTTCACTTGATTATGCCATAAATAGAAGGCCCCTTGCCTTCTAGCACTTACTGGTGCCTCTGAAAAACTGCAATTCCTTCAATCTCTTGAGCTACAACACCCTCAACGGCAGCTCTGTGCCAACCCCTTTAGGCTAAAGGGAGATGCTTAGTGAAAGGAGCACATCCTCTTCATAGCATATTTCTTTTTGACTGGATACTCTTCCGTGTTTGCATGCTTATATCTCGGGTCTTTTTTACTTCTCAAGGGGTTCCTCCCCACTGAAGCATTGATATATCAAAGACAATTTTGGTACATTTCACTAGCCAGCACTCCTTACACATTGCCAACTGAGAGCTCCCAACTGGGAAAATTTTAGCTCTTGCTGGGTTAGATGTTTCCCTTGAAGAATTCCAGAGACACTTGTTAAGGTTATTTCACAGAGCTTTCTGTAGTTAAATGAAGTAGATATTAAAAGTTTAAATAATCTTTTGGTCTTTTTTTTTTCCTATTAAATTGGGATTTCCCAATGGGTTAGCTGAGTTATTTTGTATCTATTACACAGTGGGTTGTCCCAGTCTTTCAGTCAGTGAAGGATCTGCTAGAGGCTCTCATCTTTTCTGAGTCTTGATTTCAGTTTAAAAGAATTGCTAGATCAGCCAGCCAGTGGATTTCATTCTGGCATTTTGTGGCGGAGAAGCAGAGATGGGAGTTGCTGAACTGCCCCAGCTTGTTCTTCCTTGCAGCATCCCCATGGCTTCATTTGCAGGGGAGAAGTAGGCACAGGGAAAAGTCCAGCAGTCATTTGAGCTTGGGTTTTATCTAGAAGGTCTGTAGAAAGGAAGTGACAACTGGCCACACTTCCCTGAATTTGGTCCAGTCAGGTTCAGTCTTCTTTGATCTGGCAATGGGATGTATTTATGGGTCAAGAAGGAGAAGTGACTCTAGTAATTTTGTCATGGCTGGCTGGTTGAAAGCAGAACCATAGTGCAGTGTGAGCTTTGGGCTTGAAAACATCAGAGCCAGATGGGCAAGTCAGCAGTTCTGAACGAAGCCTAATTAAAACTGCCTTTCTGCAGGGGAATGCTGTTGTCCTGCAAGAGGGGGCCTTGTGCCCTTTCTGTGGTGTGGCATGGACATGCCCTCACTTTCAGTCCCATGACTGAGAAAAAGACCAGGTCCTTGACTGGAATCTAGAAGCAAGTAGGAAAGAAGCACATGACTGCCTACCCACAAGCCTAAATCTGCTCCACTCAGGAATATTACCATGTTTTTCAATTACCAGTGACTCTCCCCACCAAACCAGTCACCACTATGAGACCTGGTTCAAGTGAGGAATGTGACAGAGCATCTTGTTTTACCTCTCTGTTTTGTAAAATGGAAAGATAGAACAAGATCTGATGCCTTGGCTCTTACAGGTATAGAGGCTGCCCGTTGTCCCTTTCATTTGGGTCTGTTGTTCCTGTGTTCTGCCCTTTAAAAGAATTTCTTCATTTCTGACTCATCACTTCCAAACCAAACTAATGGTGTTTTACATCACATGGCACTAGAACTGCATTGTTTTAATTGAAGCTCCTGTGACAAAAGGTTTTCAATAAATTAGCAAAACCTTGAAAATGAAGTGAACGGAGTAGCTGGTAGCACATTCCATATAAAAACAAAGTTTCTGAAAGCCAGGTAGAATATCCTCAATGTCAGAAGCAAGGCTGATAGCAAGGGCTCTTATCTTTTTTTTTTTTTTTAGGGCAGTGGATATAGCTGGAAAAAAATCAACAAGCTTTCAATTTCAAAACACTTTTTCAGGTCTGAAGAATTCAGATTAAATTTCAGGCACATTATAGTCTGCTACAGTAATATTTAAGGGGAAAAAAAACCACTATAATGATTCCAATTAATTTAAATTTCCACTTAGAGGAGAGAGACTAGTTCGTTTTGGGAACAATTTGCAATTCTTTTGCTGATGTATTACTTTGTAAATGGAGAGTCTCTCTTAGGCATTTATTGAGACCATTTGGTCTTCAGGCAGAAATCTGTAAGAGGCAAAAACACAGAGAACAAAACACAAATTCTGCAAATCCTCTGGGCCCATGATCTGTGTGGCTGTGTGCTGGGGATATGCAGGAATACTGTATCTGTCACAAGCAGGGCTGGCCAGAAGCCAAACATGAAGATTTTGACATTTTTCATTGGAATAATGGTAAGACTTCCTGAGAGTTTCACTAAATAAACAGAGAGTGCTGCTCCCCACCCTTTTTCTAACACAAACCTAAACAGCAGTAAAGTTGCCCTGGACTGGATTTAATTTCAGCAATTAACTGCAAATAAAATTGGGCCATTCCAACTATGTAAAATCCAGAGCTATGTTTCCCAGACTGGACATCAGTGAAAACAAAAAAAAAAGCAGCAAATTAATTATTTTATTTTAATACATATATGTTTAATCTTTTTGCAGTATGGCTTTTCCTGCAGTAGGGGCTCTAGGCTGGAAACCATGGTTCCATCCCCCCACAGTCATTCACTTAACAAGTTAGTGACCCAGGTCAAGTGATGTATGACCTCTCTGTGCCTTGGTTTTGGCATCTGGCATAAGAGGCAGTGACATGAATCCTATTTTCTCTGGTAGAGGGAAAGAAGAGTGGTGGATTAGTACTGCATATTATTATTGTTGATTGATTTTCTATTGCGAGTTAAATCAGGCTGAAGAGCAGCTTGAAAAGTCTTTTGGCACTTTTGACACTATCCCAGAGAGCACCATTCCTGCAGTCTGCCCCGAGCTCAAACCACCTCACTGGTATCTGGAGGTTTTGAACTATCTTTCCCTAGTTATGCTCTGAAATATAACACTTGTAGGAGATGCTGGATAAAGCAAAAGCTTCTATCTTTGAGGGGTTTCCTTTTTTTAATCATCTGTAATAAAATGCACAGACCATAACTCATCTGCAGCGCGGCAAAGCCTGAATCAATTGACACTGCTGCTTTCTGACATTTCATTAGGCCAGTGGCAATAGCAGCTATTGATCCAACAGCTGATATATGTTTGAAAGGACCAAGCCCTCCTGATCTAATTGGAAACTATCCTGTTGAAGGGGCACTGCCTTGCAGTGAGCACACCAGCCCACAGCTGGGCTAGGAGGCAATGGGAAGCTCCCTTCAGCTCTTGAGCCCTAGGGTACCTCACACTGATGTGCTGGAAGGCTTGGTGGTAGCAACACGATCTTAGTGCACCACTTAGTGAGTGTGTCACCAGATATTTACATCAGTGTGGAGTTCTAAAAGTCACAGAATGGTTTTGTTGTGGGTGGAGGTCATCTTTGCTGAGATTCTTCTCCACATCCAGTGAAAGATCTTGGGTTGAACTTGGGTTTTTAGCCTTCTGCAGGGCTTCTCAGGGGCCAGAAATCCACCACGGTCTCTGTAAGTACATCAGCTTCCCTTCTTTCAGGAGCTCTGTCATATACAGAACAAGAACCATCTGAGAAATAGAAGGAAAGTTCAGCCAAGAGTGTTAGAAATCTGCTCTCTCTCTGCCTTAGTGCCAGGCAAAGAAATAGGAGAAATATCTCCCCAGCCCTTTGCTCTAGTAACTGCCTCAGTAAGGAAGAGAAGGAAAAGAGAAATGGGAAGGGAAAGAGGAGTACATGGCACTCTCCATCCAGAGCACATCTGCAGGAAGGAGAGATTTGTAGGAGGCAGAGAGCAGGAGGAGATGTTTAGTTTATTCTCCCACCAAATGATCAACCCAGGCTAGACTTGTTTTTGTGGGATAGTTTTTATGGAATAAAGGCAGACATGAGTTTAAATCCAAAAGGGAACAAACCTAACCAGGAGAGGGAACAGGGTCCCCATGAGACACTACTTATTAATATTTACACTGCAATAGCTACCCCAAAATTGCTCTCTGCTCAATTTCCCCATGTTTAACCATGTTTTAACTCTTTGTTGAATGCAGAAAACAAATTAGGTCCTGATTCAACAATGTATTTCAGATGTATATCTGTTGTGCCCTGCCCTAAGTGTATCACTGCAGCGGAGCCTTGGGCCTTCAATCTTGAGTTGAAATTGGGAGAACACCTATGTGTGGGGTATTTTTTATGGCTTTTTCTTAATGAACTGTTTCAGCTTTGGCAACAAGTCAAAACAGTGGCCTCTCTCCTAGTCTCTTAGTTGTACATAGTTAGCAATGATAGATTTCCAGTTAATTGGAGAAATGAGGGCAGTGTCATTATCCTCTCTTAAGCTAGGATGATGGAGACATGAAGAGAGTGTGATTGGCACAAGACCTCTCACTTGGCCAAAGGTCAGGCCAGCAGAATAATCCATTCTCCTGAATCCTGGTGCTGTATGTGTTGGGCCACCATGCTCTCAGAATGTGACATATGTGACTTGGATCTCTGCCTGCTTCTCTTCTTCTTGTTCCATCCAGACATGTTTTAAAGTAAAACAGGATGACTCTGGATCCATACTGAGTATGAAGTAGATGGGGCAAACTCTCAACCTCACTCTTCTTAATATGTATGCTCGTTTGCAAATGCAGATCAGCCTAATTGGCTGCCAGCACGCACAGATGTCTCTCTGCAAGAGCAGTCGGGTGCCGTGTGAGTTGATTGCAAACACAAAGTGGAACCAGATTAAAATTTGACCTACAATAACCAATTTCTGAAACACAGAGCAAGCAGTAACGAGGTGATGGAAGTTCTGGGGTCTGGGAAATCATTTAGTGGCTGCTGTTGGGTTCTTCTGAAGGGTTTTTCTCTCCCTACATGCCCTGCCTTTTCTTTGGATGAGCAAACTGGGGGACACAGATTAAGTCATGATGAAAGGATTAACCCCTTTCTTGCACATAAAAAGCCATTAAATTTCCCTTAAAAGGGCTTTTTTTCTCCTTTCCTTGAAATGACATCACTTTGTTACTTGGATTGGAAATCTTCACATCTCTTACAAGTCAATCCTATAATTGCTTAGGAAGAAACTACATAAATACAGTTTCTCCAAAGCAAAATTAAAATGTGCTTGGTAGTAGCTTTTCCTTTTGCATGCTATCGTGTCTGTGAAGTCAGGATCAATGGAAATTTGCAGAAAGGCTATTATTTACTGTTTCTTTCAAGCAGCCAGCAGACTAACGTACAAAAATCTTCTTTTCTTTCAAAATCCAGCATGAAAGACTATTTAGTGAAACATTCCTATCCTGGAGATTAACTAATTGCTCAGCAGTCAGTCATTTTCACTGCACAGCCAAGGACAGTGATTCCTTTCCCAGAAACAGATGGAGCAACGGTTTAACACAAAACAGTTCCTGGGACAGGAGGATTAAGGAGAATTTACTGGAGAGCAATTAAAGCAGTTGTTAGAGCAATTTGTTTTTGAGGCTGAATTTCACATCGAAGTAAAGCTATCTGAGAAGTGTACAGAGCAGGAGAACAATAAAGCCATCATTTCAGGCCATCTACTCTGCATCCTCAGAATGCAGATTAATAAAGTGAGCTAAAAGAACATGGAGATTTACAGGAGCAAATTAGGTGAAGCAGCCTAAATACAATTTGCAGTTGGAAAGAAGCTCCCTGGCTCCAGTGTCTGTTGTCTATTGCTTTTTGTAGCTTCATCTCCCTTCCCTTTCTGCCAGGTTTCTTGTTGATGTCATATTCAGCTAAGGGCTTCTGACCATGCTTCTTGTTTGCAGAGACTCCTGCCAATGCAGGACACTATGGTCTGAGCCTGTTCTCATGCATAAGCCATATAAGAAACCTGCTAATGGCAGCTGGGTCAGAGCCAGTGCTCCTTGCTGGCCCTTTGCTGGTGTTTGCTGTTCTTGCTGGCTTGGTTTGCCCATCCTAGTTGTCTGCACCTACCTCTGCCATGCCCTGACTTAGGAGGAGCCCTTACTCCACACTTCACCTTGGGGTTAAGAGCTGGAATTGCATCTTGTGGGTGATGCTGCCATCACCCTCACTGTTTCAGAAGGGCAGTAAGTCTGCAATGAAACAAGGCATGGAACCAGTCCAGACACAGTGAGTCCCTCCACGGTGCACAGCAGCAGCTTCTTACATCACCCCAAAGGCAGGTTTGTGTTAACACTGGCTGTTCAGGTTTCTCTGGCTCACAGGCTGGCCTTTCAGATGAAGGATAAATACAGATGGCCCATGGCTCTCCTGTCAGACTGAACTGCATTTCACAGCTCTTCTAGCCCAGGCCCCAGGGCTCCACTTTCTGCCTAATTGCAAACAGAAGGGCTTGTGTGAGCTAATTTCTTATTCATTGACTTCTGGCCACTCTTTAAATAGTTAAACTTTTAACATTTAACATTTTAATTCACGTAAATTATAAAGAAGATTTGTTAACATCTCAGAATCTAATTTTAAAAATACTTAATATCTGAAAAAGTAAGATTTAAAACATTTTAACATTCAGGCACTTATTGCGAATCATTCTCTGGGACTTGCCTAGGTGTTAAAGATCCTTCTGTTTTGGAGCAAGCCTATTTATCAAATTAGATATTAGAGATGGGGCTTGACTGGCATAGTATTTTTAATGAAGATGGTGCCAGATATTCCCTGTTTTGACAATTGAAGACTCCTAGAAAGGACAAGTCCCCCAGGACTGAGGGATGAAGCATCCTATACTCAACCTGAGCACATCAAAGCAGAGGCCTGGGAGGGGTCTGCTGGTGATGTCAGGCAGCTCTCAGCAGCACACAGTGCAGGTGGTGGGAGATATCTGAGCAGGATCTGTCCTGCAACATCTGGGAGTGGAGTGAGGTTTGCAGTGTGAAAGGATGGTTCTGCAGGAGCAGCCACAGCCATCCCAGGAGGGCTCCAGTTTCCTGGGGAGCAGAACAAGAACAGGGGGACTTTGTCTTTCCTATTAGTGGTTCATCTTATTGCTC
The DNA here is from genome assembly GCA_013401355.1 of Ceyx cyanopectus. NCBI lineage: Eukaryota > Metazoa > Chordata > Aves > Coraciiformes > Alcedinidae > Ceyx > Ceyx cyanopectus. The sequence continues at coordinate 21,018 of VYZU01026554.1, read as the reverse complement.
CATGCAAACAAAAAGTTTTTTTTTTTTTTTTTTTCCACAAGCTCTCTCTTGTACCTGCCAATCTGGCATGGTCTTCTGTGCAGTTGTTGCTCATCCCCCCTCTGCAGTTTTTGAAATAACAGTGTGTCTCTGGAAGGACTGGCTGGGCTGGGTGGGGAATGCAGTCCAGCCGGGAACTGGCAATAAGCCAATGTGATGTGGGGAATAAAAATAGCATCAGATGAAGGGTCTATTGCACACTCATACGCAGAGAAAAGCTTTACAGGAGGGCTTTTTACACAACCTGCACCAAACACACTGACATTTGCACTGCTAGAGGCAGAGGTCTGGGTGCTTCTTATTCTCCATCCCGTGGAGGATGTCTGCATCCAAGTGGCATGCAGAAAGCTCCCAGTATAGACACAGGAGACAAACAGGCATTTCAGGGTACAGCTTGTCTGACCTGTTTTAACATCTAGCTGCAGGTGAAATGACTCACAGTCTCCAAGTGCCTTTTTCTCTCCCTTGACTGTGCAGGGCTCCTGGAGGGTGAGTTCAGATGCAGGTACAGGCTTGGTAGGTGAACCTTGTTCCAAGTGTCCATGCTCTGGAAATAGGATATATTTTGTAGTTTGTTCTTAGAAGCAGGGAAATAGCACACTCAACTGAGCACCGCGTGAGTTGGGCAAGGCTGTGTCTAAATCCTGGATCTGACACAAATTCACCTCCCTCATTAGCATGAGAAAAACAAGACATTTCTACAATGCACGCTGAGATGTGAAAATTAATAGCATTTTTTGCAAATACAGAAGTTTGGTTTATTGTGCAGCCTAGGCTTGAATTAAGCTTTCCTTATTATTTTCAGCTATATCTGTTGGTTAGTTTTTGGGTTGTTTTTTAGCACCCTTTTTGAGGAAAATGAAGTATTTGTGATTGCAATATTGGTCTGATATTGGTTATATCATCAAAAACTTTAAAATCCATTCACCAGCTTCATCTGAGCTTGTGTGAAGGACTCTCCTTGAATCGTTTCAGGCCCAGGCAGCAGTGGAAGGTAGCTCTTCTATTTCCACAAAAGGACCTATATGACGGGTGCCAATACCAGTGTGGCAGGTCTCCTTCTGCTCTGCATGGATGGATGTAGTTGTAGGGGAATGAAGTGTTGTGTTTGCTTTCTGTGCCAGATTTTGGTGTAGCAAAAATGCCCGACAAGCTGAGTCAAGCCCGTTTTCCCTGGATAGGGTTTTCCCTTGCTGCAGGGCTCCACCATCTCTTGCCCATCAGCCATAGGGGAGGATGCCACAGCTTGAGCACCAGGAGAAAATGGGTCACTGTGAAAATCTTGACATTGATGGTCTTCTGTGACTTTTCCTCTCTCTAAGTTGGTGCACACCTTCTGCATTCATCACCATGACAACTGGGAGCTCTTTTGCTGTACCTTTACACATTTCTGTGGATTTCTGAGGTGAGGGGCAGGCACATATTGAACACCACTAACAACAGCATGGGATGTTCTAGGAATGGGACAGGATGATCTCAGGTCAAATATTTGCCACTTTTATGAACTTACTGTAATTCTTCAAAACTTTTACTCGTTCTTTAATCCATTCACGTACCTTCCTTGGAATCAGTTATTAAGGGATCTTTGTGAATGGAGCAAGGTCATGGAGGGATGAATTTCACAGCACTAGTACAAAAAAAGGCAGGAGACAAGGGATGCATTTCAAAGCATCTGTAAAGGCCACAGCTTCACTGACTAGTTCAGCAGTAAATGGGAGAAGTTGTGTGCATCTCAGCCTTGAGTTGGCTCCCTGACCTGTCACTGCTGCTGCCCTTGACTGTGCTTGGCTGTGGGTTCAGTTACACAGGCTGGCACCTCACAGGAGCTGCTCCAGCAGGGAGGTACCCACTGACACTGCCTTTGCTCAAGGGTCCTCTCTGTAAGTGGGGATGGGCTGAGTTCACAGTCATGACAAAGTTACCTCTCAATACAGAGTAGGGGGAAGAAGGGTGAGGTTCAGATCAAATGGGGAATTTCAAGTCACTGTTGTCTGCTCTGTGCCTGCCTTGTAGGTAACCCAAATACTTCAGTTCCCAATTATTGACTGCTCAGTAATTAACACCACCTCCATTCCCCATCCTTCCAAAAATAAATACATGGAAAGGAAGAAAACTGGGATCCTGATCTCATGAGCCAGGATTTGTGTCACATAGGGCAGTCTTTCACAAACCCATCTGCAGAGGAAATTAAGTCCTACACTGAATCTCCATCACAGTAATGAATTTAGCACTTGCCTTTGGGTATGGCTCTTTACTCCTTGAGATGTGCTATACACACAGTTAATTCACTTTCTTCTGATTAACTCCTTTGGGGTTTGTGTCTATTCCTGGGACATACATTTGGACAGGCCTGTGTGTAACCTCTCTGAAAAGGGTCAGGGACAACTGAAATAGCTCATCCAATTTAAGATTTCAAAATAAGCCTCTCCCAATTTGCTGAGGAATGTCAGATTGCATGAGGTGTTTTTCTGTTCTTATTTATAGAGAAAAATAGTCAGTAATAGTTATTAGACATTAATAGAATTAAGTCTCCATGTAAACACGTTTAATCCTATTCTGGTTTAGGTTAAACCACTGTAGAAGTGGATTAAATCCAACCACATGAAAAAAATCCTAATATGGAAAAAAATGGTAATGAAAAGCAACTATTACTGCTACAATTCACATACCTCTTCTTTTTTTTTTTTCCTTCCCAGTTCTTTGTCTCTATAGGAGGATTTTTCTTTTCATTTTACTTAAATATTCTAATGTTACCCAGCAGTCCTTGACCAAGACTAAATCCTTGCTGTGCTAGGCATAGTGCTTCCTTGGTTGAGGGTGGACCTCCTGAACAGGGGACAGTCTCCATGGGGTGATAAAGAGTGAAATGATTTCCTTATGGTAATAGAGGGGTTCACTAGGTGAATGAGGAGCAAGAACCTGGTCTACAGAGTTCCTTAATCTCATGGTGTCTTCTGGGATATGAGAGTCTGCATGGTTATGCATTTCAGAGTGAAAATACATGCAGGTTACATGAGAAAGCCAAGGAGAAGGTAGGCACAGGGCTGTGCATCAGCCCACCTTTGCTGCCTTGTTCTTGACTCCTGGCTAAACCCTAGATTTCCAAGTCATTGGGGCATTTTCTCTGCTAATTCAGAGTGCAGCAGGTTTGCTTCTTCAAAGGAGCTGCCTATAATCATTCCAGGGCATAGCATTCTGTCCCAAGTAGAGAAAGAGGAAAGGATTTACTGAAGAGCCTTACCAGGCTCCTGGCTGCATCCTGCAAGAGGCTGAAGGACCATCTCCCCCTGGGGAGGTGACAGCAGGACTTTAGGGGTGTGTCTTCTGCACTGCATGGGCATAAAGAGAGGAGAAAGCTCACAACTGTGAAAGCTCACAACTGGGTCCTTTGGCTCACTTGGCTGAAGCAGACTTGCAGTGCAAATTTGATGGCATTTGTCACCTCAGATGCCTATCCCTGCAGTAGGGACATGTTCAGCTCTTCTCAGTGTTGGCTTCATGCTGAGGCACAGCAGTGCTTGAGCTCAGATCTCGGTGCTACAGGGCTTGGCTCATCCGAGTGATGTCTGGCCAAGTAGTTCTGGGGCAAAAAAAATCCCATAGTGATTTCCTGGCTATGAGAAGGGCCCACTTCAGCAGTATGAGGTAGAGGCACTGTCAAATTAGCCATCTTGGCTTCTCTTCTGTAGAAGGCAGCAGCAGCACTCATGGGTAATTGTATTCTAACCTCTGGCTGGAGAAGTTTTGAACTAAGAGGAGCAAAGGAAGAAATTAAAGACCAATAGTTGACTGTTAGGGGATCTATTCATAGTCAATTAGTAGAAGGTGAGGGTGGTTTTCTGTGAAGTGGAAGCATATGGGAAGGATCAAAAGCTGGCGGTGTGGTCTTTGCTGTTGCTGTTTTGGTCTTTGTTAGGAACAGCTGGCAGGGCAGAAATTGCCAAAGTACCTCATGCCTCTCCTGACCATGCATTCAGTGCTGCACTGGGCACAGGAGCACTGTGAACCTGCCAGGCTGCAGGAGCTCCTCAGCTGCCACCAGCCACCACCTGCCAGGCACAATGTGGCCGGGGGAGACGAGGGCACTCAACCTGTGAAACAGATTCATGGCCATAAAGCAGGGAAACATTGAGTGTTTCACCATCCCAGATGTTTTCAGGGACTGAGCCACTCTGGCCTGGCAAAGAACAGGGCAGAGCAGTGCAGCCAGGCAAGGACAACAGTGGAGGGCCCAACCATCTTCTCTGGGACACGTCTTGGGGTCACACCCTTGCAGCTGGTTGGCACAGCGTCATCTGCTAGAGGTGCCACGTTGCCCTTCAGGGAATGAAAGACCCAAACAAAACAGCACAACACACTTTCCAAATCTCCATTTAGAGAGTGTGGCTTCAGTTGAATGCAATTAATTTCAAATCAAGGACAACTTCTCTTGCGGTTATTCGCTGCTCCCAGTATATTGACTGAGAGAGTTACTCCATGAGGGCAGGCACTAATGAAGGGGACCTTCCAAATGAGTGTATGTGTTGCTGCATCTGGGTCAGAGGAGTCAGATGAAAGTGTCTTCTGTGTTTCTGTCTTGTTTTGCGGGGTTTTTTTTGTTTGTTTTTGGTTTTGTTTTGTTTTTTTAACTGGGCTTCTAATAACCTTGTTAACTTTCCAAATTATTATGAGCAGCCACATCTATCAGCAGCACACAAGGATGTGTTTACTGTGTTTGAAAACTCTCTAACGAAGCTTTGAAGTCCAGCTCATCCCAGATTCATGCAGGGAAGGAGCTGTAGCCTTCGTGGCACTCCTCTGCTGGCTTCTGAAGATGTGAGGCTTAAAAGCAACTATTTCTTTGCAAATATGGACAGGCGTGAGAAGAGCCTTTTTATAAAAAGTAAATAGCTGCTGAAATATGGATATTCAAATAGATACTTCAAAACCTACTTCTGACTGTCAGAGTGTTGTTTGTGTATTGCAGGGGTTTTATTTCACTTGTATTGCTAACACTATCCCCCCTACACAGTCCATATTTGCTTTGAATCATGTGCTCTTGTCACTCAGAGAACCAGCTTCCCTATCCTGCCTCAGTCCTGCATTCAAGAAAACTGGATGAAGCTAAAACTAAAAATACGTATTTCATATGAGTAACATGAGTAAAATCAACAGCAAGGTTTTAACTCTGTGGATCCTTCCACAGCTTGAGGCTCAGACTGTGTTTTACAATCACACCCCCATGTTACGGTGCTTCTCCGTGGTGCTCCCAGTACACCCACATATATTAGATGTATAGACTCTCCAGGAGCCAATTGTGTTGCTGTGTGTTGTGCTGTTGTGCCACACAACATGGCACACGGGGGACCTAATTGCACCCTCCAGCCACTGCTACAAAACTGGCAATAGGCAGAGCTAAGAAGAATTGAGCACATTGGGGTTTTCCAGTCTCTGCAAGGGTACGTACATTGAATTAAACTTATAGCTGCATAGTCTCCACTGAATTACTGTTTCCTTTTGATCTGTACTAAAGATAGTGACAGAGCAGGTGTGAGGAATGAGTAGGTAGGTATCATGTTATTCGGGTTCTTGCTCTCTTTCCTTCTTCTCTTAATTCAGTTTTCCTTCTCTTGGTGTTGGCTTATTTTTAGTTCTTCAAGATCTTCTGCATCAAAAGTAAAGGTGAAACTCACTTTTAATCTATACTTTTAAGAAATTGTGTGTATATAGGTACCCTATGTATGCGGTGGCTTATGTCTGAAGTTACTATGTCCTGATCATCTCTGTTTGAATTCACTACATGAACTTAAGAGAGAAAGGAGGGAGAAATGTCTGTTCTGTCAGTGCTGTTTCCCCATCTCCCAGTCAGGTTTGCTGTATGTCCTCTGTGTACTGACTCTTTGTGGATTGATTCCCCGTAGATCATCTTCCGGAAGATCAGCGATGTCAAGAAGGAAGAAGAGGAGCGGCTGCGCCAGAAGAACGAGGTGACTCTGAGCATCCCTGTGGACCACCCTGTGCGGAAACTCTTCCAGAAATTCAAGCAGCAAAAGGAGATGCGCAATCAAGGCTCCAGCCACATCGACCCAGAGAGGAACCAGCTCCAGGTGGAAAGCCAGAGCGTGCAGAACGGGGCCTCCATCACAGGCACCAGCGTGGTCACCGTGTCTCAGATCACCCCCATCCAGACGTCCCTGGCTTACATGAAAACCAGTGAGGCTGTGAAGCAGAACAACAGGGACGCAATGGAGCTCAAGCCAAATGGAAACGGAGACCAAAAATGTCTGAAAGTGAACAGTCCCATGCGGATGAAAAACGGGAATGGGAAAGGGTGGCTTCGGCTGAAGAACACGATGGGGACCCACGAGGAGAAGAAGGAGGACTGGAACAACGTGACGAAGGCCGAGTCCATGGGCTTGCTGTCTGACGACCCCAAGTGCAACGACCCGGAGAACGGTGTAAATAAAAACCCACTGCGGAAAACTGACTCTTGTGACAGTGGAATCACAAAAAGTGACCTTCGCTTGGATAAAGCTGGTGAGGCTCGCAGCCCCCTGGAGCACAGCCCCATTCAGGCTGATGCTCGACATCCTTTCTACCCTATTCCTGAGCAGGCCTTACAAACCACGCTGCAGGAAGTCAAGCACGAACTCAAAGAGGATATCCAGCTGCTAAGCAGTAGGATGGCTGCCCTTGAGAAACAGGTGGCAGAAATTTTAAAAATATTGTCTGAAAAGAACGTACCCCAGATCTCTTCCCCCAAGTCTCATTTATCCCCCCAGCAACCCCCCCAAATACCCTGTCAGGATATTTTTAGTGTTTCAAGGCCTGCATCACCCGAATCAGAAAAAGATGAAATCCACTTTTAGCATATACCTATGTGTATATATGTATACAGTATATATGCAGAGGTGTATATATACCTTTATACATATATATATGTGTGTGTGTATACGGTAAATATATATACATATATATTTTCACTTGCATCCAATATGACTTGAACACACCAAGGATTTTGATATGTAAATATTGCATGTCCAGCTGGATTCTGGCCTGCCAAAGAAAACGATTATTAACATAGATATTGCTTGTATAATATGCAGTTGACTGCATGCACACTTTACATTTATTTATAATCTCTATTATGTAATAAAAGAATGACTTTTGTTTAACAAAGGCAATGTACTATTTAAAGAATCAGGGTCTAACCTGCCAATATTGCCATGACAGTTTTGATCTCAGGCTGGGTGAATTGAGCTTTTATTTCCTCACGGTCTTTTCTGCCGAGTTGTTAAACAGTAGATTAACAAGACGTGGAGGACACGTTCAGACTCCAATCAGTATTGTTTCCTGATATCATTCCATTACAATATACTTGTTTGTGTATACAATATATTTGATAAATTCCCCTACTCCTCCTACATGGAGGTCTCAGCTCAGTGGCCAGGGAAGGGCACCGTGTCCGGTGCTGGGGTGGATCACTGGAATTTATTTGTGTGGGTATTCTGCATGCACAGCCTTTTATTTCAAGTATCCTCCTGCTCTTTTAGCATCATAAGTAAGAAATAATAATGGTGATTTATGTAACAAAATGAAACTAACAGAAACTTTCTCAGCTGCACTCCCTGATTGTTCAGGGGTAACTTCTTTCTTGAAAGCCTCCTTTTACTGATGCCATTTTTACTGAACTGTTAGAGTAACATTATGTAGATTCTCTTTGCAGCACTTAGTGATGGTGTCCGGTTCTGTCAGTATCTTCATTAGGATGCCCCATTTTTTTGCAGGGTTGAGGTTGTTCTCCTGCTGTCTCCACCAATGCCCCTGGCAGAAAGACTTTGTACGAGGTCTGAACAAGGGAGAGAACAATTGTAGTTCAGCTCAGGAGCTATGTGACCAGGTTTGAAAGCCTGAAGTTAAAAGGCTGCAATTAATCCCCTTCCACCCTCTTTTCTGAGGACATTTATCAGTCTGCAGCTGCCTTTGAGAGACAAAAGTAACTGGTCAGGGTGAAATTTCCTTTAGTCCAAGCACATGGATGATGTTTGGGTGGGAGAGTGGTGGGTGTGTTGGGGAGATAAGTCCTCCCTGGGGTGCTGCCCGCTGCTCTTGCCATGGACTTGTGGAAGGTTTCAATGCATGGGATGGGCACACTTCAGGAGCAGGTTTGCAGTGCCCACACAGCCAGTCATCATGCATACTAAGTCCCTTAGGGCTGTGTCAGATGCTCTGACCCTTGCCTTAGCTGACTCCATCTGCATCTCCCAGTCTTGAACCCCACCTCCACCTCCTTCAGGCAGTGCTGCTACCTTTGCAGGGATGCAGCAGGACAGGCTCTTGCACTGGGTCCCGTTTGTTCTCCTTGTTGGAGAAGAGGTTTTGGACTCAACCTGGGTCTGCACTTGAGTGTGGTGGGGCTTTTTGCCTCTCCTTTTGCACTGGTTTTGAATCCAGATACACATGCTGCACAGCAGAACTGGCCATCACTGCTTCAGAGCTGTTGACTGCTACAGCTTGAGGCCAGCCCAGCAGAGTGCACTGGCTCCCTCACAGAAATATTTTCCCCTCCACACTTACGTGGCCTCTTGCATCAAAATTCCATGTTTTTAGAAGTGCCTGGAGTAAAACATGTATGTACCACAAGGCATCACTAGCAATCAGGTAAATAAAATACATGTTTATAATTAGTAAGCATCCTTACTAGTCACCAATACCAGATCCATTACTTACCATTAGTAAACTAAACTAAATCACTTCCTGAAAAGCTAAAAAATACAACCAAAAAAGCCCAAACAAACCATCATCTGCAGTAGTGGCAATTAGGAACCTGCATCTTAGGGTAGGTATATATCTTCTGTGAAATCCAAATCCATATACTACCAAAAGTTTGTAAGAAAGCCAAAGAAGTTGTGGCTTCTGTTGTGTCAATTCATGGAGGCTTCTGGGGAGATGATGGTCTGTCTCATTTGATGTTCCACAAGGCTCCAAAAGAATCAAGGGGGTTATTAGAGTTAGGGAGTTACAGGGTTGCTGCAGGAGTATGTACAGATCTTGTGGGTACCATTTAAGTGCCGAGCTTTGAAGATTTGAATGTTCTTGTCTGGCTTGAATTGCTGGTTAAGACAGACAGCCCACAACTGCCCAGTGAAGAGCTGAGTTGTGCAGCCTGTCTGGGGCCAGGTTTGGGTAGAATGCCTTGAATGCATGAAACTGCCATGCTGTGATGCTGTGAAAGCCAATGGGGGGTGACTTTGTTAGAAAGCTTTAACCTTAATGGCATTCCTCTGCCTTTGTGAAGGAGTCTTTCCTGTCTGTGTAACTGATGTTAACTCTAGATAGCCCTGCATGGCATGCAAAGGGAGCTCTATTTAGGTTTGTCTTGCAAGTCAGGTGTAACTTTGTGCTGCTTTACAATGACAGAATATGTAACAGGTTTGATCTGACCCTGACAATTGATTGAGCCTGGAATGTCTATTACAAGACTAGTTGAAATGTGTAGTGGCTAAAAGCTATAAATAGTGTAAAATACCGAGTTAATGAAACAAATACAGTGTTTCCAGGTCCACTTCTAGTGCTGCTTTGGCTCTGATATTCCAATAACATCCACTGCAAGTTCAGTGGAATCAGCTTGTACCTTGTATGAAGCAGTAGTGTGATGGGTGAGAAATGCAGCCTGCATATAGGCTCTCCCAGGCCCTGTGTGCTGGGGATACAGCTGCAGGGCTGGCTCTGGTGGCTATTGCTCTGAAAACTTGGCTTGTACAATTCTGAAGCACTTTGCGTCCAAAATATCACGATCAGAGCAGTACATGTTGTTTCATGGTGTTGCTACCAGGACACTGGCTCAGCACGGTGCCGTTGAGCCTGCTGCTGGCTGGGACATTCCTTTTCTGTTGCAGAACCATGAGTCATAGTCTAGTAGTTCAGGCTTGACTGAAAGAAACCACCTATAGTCATTAAGTGCAGTAAGGACACAAGCCTGTGTCTTCCACCTAAGGCAGTGCTCAAGCAGCTAGATGCTGTATGGAGGGAACTCTGGGCTGCAGAGCTTTTTCCTTCTTTCCTTTCCCTTTCCCTTTCCCTTTCCTTCCCTTCCCTTTCTTTCCCTTTCCTTTCCCCTGTACAGACATTCCTGCTATACGCTGGCAATAACTTTGTCTATTCAAAGCGTTTTACCTGCACACAAGTGGATTTTATCTTTCTGGACTTTGAATAGAAATCAAATGTGTACAGACAATTAAACACTTTCCAAAGCAACTGAACTAGAGTATCTTTAATAGCTTTTTTTGTGTAATGTTACATATACAAACTAGAACAGCACTTCAGGATAATAACTGAAAAAAAAATTCGTTGTAGTGAAGATTCAGTTCTTCTGAATTTGTATTTGTAAATGCATTTTTCCATCTTTCTGTCTTTGCCAGGGAGCAGGGGTTAGAGCAGAGCTGACTCTGGAAGTGAAAAACTTCCCATTTTTCTTTTCCCTGTTCTGCAGAAGTAGCTCAACTGTGGGGACTCGGTGCTGCTGGCACCAAAGTTTAGGCTCATTGCTATATTCAAATTCAGTCTTCATTTGCCACCACATTGAAAGCAACTTAGTCACACAGGTGTGAACTGAAGGTTGAATCTCATTATCATATTGGAAAGTGTATTTTGGATCCCAGGACACTTTTAGAGAGCTGGCAGCTGCAGAAATAAGGCTGTGCTGTTTGCAAGCTGTGAGCAGTTGCTCTGGAGGTAACTGGGACCCTTCTATAGACGTCATCATTTGCAAGGGTCAGAAAGCAGATGTTGTGCTTGTGGAATGGCTTGAAGCCTTTCTGGGGTAAAAGATGTCCTGAACTGGAAGGGAAAATAAAAAGCTGAAAGTTTAATATGGAATTGGAGAGGCACTAGGTAGAGGAATGTATAATGTATTGACACTTCTTTACTTGGATTTTGAGTGTTTAGGAACCTATCTTTTTGGATGTCAGAATTAGACACAGGGTTTGTTAAAACAAATATTTATTTTTCTAGTGAGGTGTCATCAAAGTGATAACTATTTTGTGGAAAAAGTGTTCAAATAACATTTTCCTACAGAATAGGGTTTTAACAGGTTTTGTTACTGCTGTTTTTAACAGGCTGTGTCTAAAGTTGGGGTTTTTTTTATCAGAAGTTCCTGTGTTAACACATATCTTGAGGTCTATAGCATCTATAATGCTTCATGGTCTTGCTGCTGTCATTCTTTTTAGAGAGGGTGGGATAAGTGGGATTCCTTTGGAGAAAGACATCTCTCCATGGCAGCCCAGGCTCTGTGATTCCCTTCCTCTTCTCAGTGACATCCAGTAGTGGGACAGGGGGCACAAGCTGGAACACAGGAGGTTCCATGTAAATGCAAGGAGAAAGTTTTTCACAGTGAGGGTGACAAGACACTGGAACAGTTTGCCCAGGGAGGTTGTGGAGTCTCCTTTGGAGACATTCAAAACCTGCCTGGATCTGTTCCTGGGTGACCTAATCTAGGTGATCCTGCTCTGGCAGGGCGGTTGGACTAGATGATCTTTCAAGGGCCCTTGCAACCCCATTCTGAGATTCTGGAATTCCTGAGCTGCAGTGAGAGCTGTGAGCACTAAACAGCAGTAGTTTGCATTTTTCTTGGCACTTCTTGATCTGCACTGAAAGACTTCAGGGAATTTAAGGAAGGAAATAGAAAAATTTTCCTGGATGGCCCCAGCCTTTACATATGTCTGTGCTGCCAGAGCAGTGTTTTCCCATGGAGCCACAGGGAGGAAAAGTTTGATCCAGCTAGATTGCCACAGCTGAGAGTAGTTTTTGTGACTTTCCCTTTATTTTTTTGGTACAAAAGGATAACGTGATCTCTATGTGTTTTGTTGGGTTTAATATGTTATAGTGCATTTTAAAGTTGAATAAATTCTTCAAGTGCTGAATGGAGCTAAAATAGACAAGAAGTCCACATTATTTCTGCCAGAAAAGCAGCAAATCTTCTTACTGACATAAAGACTATTGTGCAAAGATCAGATTTGTGATAACTAACAAATGACAAACAAAATAAAATCATCCTTAGTGCGGGTGCATTTAGTCATACAGAAAATTGACCTTGTATTGCACCATGGCACAAGAAGGCATATATTGATTCTGAATGTTCAAATTATAGAAGCATCCAAAAAGGGCTTGACTGGGCCATGATAGATAAATTATACTACTTTATTATGTGTTACTAATCAGCCACCTGATGGAAGGCGAGTGGAACAAGGCATGTGCGGCAATATTCTCACAAACCTTTTGATCCATTGTCTATAATGTGGAAAAGTGCATTTCCTCATTATTTTCTGCTTGGAGGTGTAAGCTTGCTTGGCCCATAGTCTGAGACTATGTGTGCACCAACTCTGTATCTGGCTGTCTGCCACAAATACATCAATTAGCTGTAATTAAAAGCCCTATAAAAAAGATTCTCTATTACACTGGGCTCTGTCTCCCCCACACTCCCAGTGACATGACTGTGTGTTACCTGGTTCAGAGCAGATTCAGCTCAGAGCAAGCAATGGCAGAGCATATTTCTGCTGCCTGCAAAGGATGTATAGACACACTATATGTATATATACCCAACCATGTGGAATGGGGATGCAGATCTGGCCAATTTCAGACCAGTGTTGAAGATAGGTGGGGTAAATCATGCTCTGGTGGTGCCAGTTGTTCATCATTTTCTGTAGAGTCACAGCATTAGATTCAACACTTAAATTGTAGACTGCTAGAGGGTACATGAAGTGAATCCAACCCTGCTTGATCTCATCTGTATAAAAAGGTGCCTCTAAAGGAGACCACTTACCATCTTTCCATCACAGAAGCACTTTTATATAGGTCTGACTATCAGTACAGGGAACACTGAAATGTCTCAGCATGCAGCCAGCAAGTGTTTGGCTCTTAAACTGCTAATGAGAGCTCCATAAAGACACCCAGATGCTCAGTTCTTGGCCTGTGGCGATCAGGTTCACTTTTTACCCCACTGCCACCACAGGATAGACCAGGGACCCCCATTTTCACAGTTATGTAGCAGCTGAGATGCTCTTCATCACGATGCACAATGACAAGGCACAGAGGGGAATCACAGGTCAATTTTTGGATAGTGACAGACTGCCAGTTTAGTTGGGATCTTTGGCTATTCTGGGGTATTTAGGATGTTAGGAGCTTGATCACTGAGCTCTGTCATGCACTGGGAAGATGCCATGGCTTTGAAATGTCCAGCAAAGGGAAAAATTGTAGTGAAGAGCTTTCCAGGTAGACAGAGAGTGCCTGACTACTCAGGGGATTGCCCAGGCCATAGCAGAGCCCTGGCTCTGTGATGGGCAGTGAGACAAGAGAGGAGATGTAAAGACTGGTGTCCAAAAATGGTACCAATATTTCACTGAAGTAAATATTTACTGGTCTCTGCATGGTGGCTGTTTGTGACTTCACAATTTATTTATTTGGAAGTTGGCATACTCCTCTTTCCTTCAAGTGGCATTTAGGGATGAGGCTGGCATCCCTTTCAGGGAAGGAGCATTGCAGGATAGTCACAGGTGCCTTTAGGGGTTAATGTGGGCATCAGGAGAGCCAGTGCTCTTACATCTTGCCAAAGACCTGTTGGAAGGGGACATATAGAATCCAGACTATGTAGCATCAGTGTATAGATTCATATTTGAAGTGGCCCTGCTTTGAGCAGGGGGATTGGACCAAATTATTTCCAAAAGCTCCCTGCCAAGGGGACTTGTGTTGTTTTATCATTTGGTGATTTGGTAGATTTTAGTAAGACGGAGAGGAGGTAACATTTGAAGGTTCTTTAGTTATGTTCAATTATTTTCTGGTTTTCAATGTCAATACCATACCAAGGAACGTGCTGCCAATTTCAAGAGTATTTCTAAGAGCTGATACTCATCAAGCAGACACCAGAGAAATTTGTCATATTCTAAAACTACAGCATATAAATAAATTAAGCCCTTCACTGGGCTTCAGCTAACATCCACACTTGATGCCAGCACTGAGAAAAAAGTCTCAGTGACCATGCAGTTTCTGAAAGCAGTGGGCTAATCTGGCTGCATCAGAAACACCCACTCCAACCTCTTCCCCAGCCCAGTGAAAGGTGATTATGATATCTGAAAATTCCATCAAAAAATCAATAGCACTTGAGCTGCTTTTCAGTGTTGCACTGGAGGACATGCACACCCAAGGCTATAGGAACCGTGTGAAGGGCAGTAGCAAGTCGGTTTCTCATTAGTGGTTTCCTTTTTTTATATATATATTTTTTTCTCATTAGTTACAGCTCAGGTGAATTTCACTACTAGCAGCACTCAGATGCCATGCAGTGCTAGTAAAAGTCTTCTCCATTTCCTCGGGCAGTTCCCAGGGCTCTGCTCAACATTTCCATGTGTGCTATGCCAGGACGTGCAGGCGCTTTCCTGTCCTGGGAATGGTTTGGAAGAATTTCCTGAGTTGTTGCAACTCTTTGCTCTGACACCGTTTTGCCTACAAATAAAACAGACTCCTTTTGTGCTGCATCCACCTCCTGCAGCTGATGGGGCAGCAGACGACAGACAGGGCTCATTACAGGCAAGCAAGGAGCATTGTGGTACCCTGCATTTTCTGGCTGCTGGACTGGGAATCCAGGTGTGGCCAGGTCTGCTGCCAGGACCATTAATCAGAGGTCACAGTTCAGTTTGTAAATTGGGTGTGTTACCTGAGCTCTCATGAAAAACACAGGGCTTTTTTAAAAAACAAAGCAAACTTTCTGCTCTGCTTCTAATTAGTCCTCTGTTGTCCCTACAGGATTAATTACTGCCACCTTCACTTGTATCATCAAATGCTGTTTGGTAACAGCTTCCTTTTTTTTTTTTTTTAATATATTTTAGTATAATTAGGAGTCCTGGCATTACAAACAAGCTCAGTCAGATGGTGCTGTAAAGTTACAGAGATGAAATGTCCCTTAAACTAGTACTTTACACCTAGCTTTTGAATGCCAACAACCACAGTGCACTCACTGCATGTTGAGAGCTTGTTGCTTTAGGGTCATCTGTACATTAGTGCAAAAGTCCTCCTGAAATCACCAACAGAAGAGTTTTTGTTCTGCAGGGTCCTCCTATGATGTGGCTCTTAGAGGACTGGGGTTGCAAGGAAGAAGTGGCACCTCCCAACTCTTCCTACTGCCCATTGATGCTCTGTAGATTTCCAGCCACAATTGTTTTGACTTAGAGGAAGGGCTGAGTGCCACTACCTGCATAATTCTATCAAGTGGTAAATTAAATTTATTGAGTGGGAGAGGCAGTAGCGAGCAGTTAAGGCAGGGTTTGGATTTTAAAAACTTGCCCTGGGAGAACTGGGCAAGCTACCAGAAAGACAATAAAGAATGTATCTGGCAATGCATGCCAAAGGGATGCTAAACCTGTGAGTGGGAGAATGTATTGATACTGGTGAAAAAGCTCATTAGCGTTCAAAGTGCAAAGCAGCTCTGTAAATACACCTTTCAACTGTCCCAGTGAAATCCCTGTAGGCAGGCAGGTGGAACTAAGGCTGGCTTCTGTGGAGTGCAGAACAGGCTAAGCAGCTTGCCCAGAAAACCTGCACACAAAACATGTTTCCTTAAATGTAATACTGGTTTACTAGCATGGGCAAATTTCACTATGAGCCACAATGTATTTCTCCTGCTATGAGTTTCACAGTGAACTGAAGATGCTCCTGCAGCTGGTCCTGCTTTATTTCTCATAGAACAGGCTTTTTTCCCTTCTTTGCTAGTGACTGATTGTCGATTGTTCACCCTCTAAGAGAGCTGTGGCCCCGTAAGGAGGTGGGACACCACAATAAACCTGTGGCTTACAGGATGCAGAGGAGATAGAGACACTGTTTGTTTGTTTTTTTTCTGGAAAAAATAAATAAGTAAAATAAGTAAATAAGTAAAAATGCACATGCTAACTGAATAAAGCTCCCATGCCTTATCAGCACCGTTTATGTAACAAAATCCCATTAGTACTGCAAACTGTTCTTACATCAATGAGGACATGATATGCTTCATAAACTTTACATACCTATTTACTTTGTTAGCATATAGCACTTGAATGGGGCTTTTATATGTAGGTGGAGCTGCATATCTTGTGATAATTTCTGCAAGCTTTCAAAGCCATGTCATATGAAGCAGAATAATTTCCACAATGAAAAGTAATCCTTTCCCCCTTTCCTTTCTCTTTCCCTTTCCCCTTTCCTTTCCTTGACTTCTTTTATTATTAGGCTGGCAACTTTCAGAAATGGGAAGATTGATTAAGTAATGTAGCATCAGCAGATTTAATGAGGTAATGATCTGTTTTTCTACTTGTGTTCAGAAGAAATAATATGCTAAAGGGAATTGTAGTTAGGACTGATTTGTTAATGCCCTGCTTAAATACCAGCCAGTGACCAAGTGTTTCAGTAAAGTGGTCTCAGTAGATCTTCTAAATTGCATTCTTCTTTTTGGAGGTAAATATTTTCAGACTTCGAGCATCTTTTGTAAATGTTCTTATTAAGGTCAGCGGAAATCCTTCCATTAATTTCTCTAACTCTAACCCAGTTCTCACAGGGGGACCAAGACAGTGAGTTCCAGCGTGGGCTGAGCTTTCTCAAAACCAAGAACTGCAGGTACTAGAATTTTAATTTCAGGCCCTTGTTTAATGAAAATGGGTCCAAGATTTCATGC
The DNA here is from genome assembly GCA_013401355.1 of Ceyx cyanopectus. Taxonomy (NCBI): domain Eukaryota; kingdom Metazoa; phylum Chordata; class Aves; order Coraciiformes; family Alcedinidae; genus Ceyx; species Ceyx cyanopectus. The sequence goes on along the minus strand of VYZU01026554.1, from coordinate 4,313 downwards.
GCTACAAAACGCTGCGTGCCAAACGCAGGCAGAAATGTAGGGGTTGTGTTTGAAGATTGGGACAGCAAGGTGACTTGCCATAAAAATCAACTAAACCGACCAGGGAAAGAGCACTTTTCAATTAATACATCATTGAATCCATATGACTTGTTCTCAGTGTCTGAACTGTCAGTCTCTTCCATCCAAAGTAACTGCTCAAAATTCAAGACTGTCTAGAATATCCTTGTACAAGCCAGATATGTACATAAGTTGTGCAAAGTCTCTCTGGGGAGCACAGTTAAAAATAAAGTTATTATTGCTACCACAGAGAAGGATGATAACAAAGACAGGAGGTTGTGCACCAGGTACTGTGAGTCCTGCCTTGCAGCTCAAGCGTTGCTGATTCAACCAAGAGCTGATGTGCTCAACTTTTGAGTCCTGTTTTCAGTTCTTCATGTCCATCCATGCCTGGAGTGGAGCAGAGCATCACCCAGTAGCTTGTGTAGGACTTCATGAAGTCCATGACTCCACCCCAGACCAGGCTTCGAAGGGTGAAGTCCTGGCTTCATGAGAAGTTTTAGGATTCCTCCTTTGCCTCCCCCATCCCTTTGAAATGCTTATGAGTTCCCACATTTAGTCATCTTAGGCTTTTAAATGAAGAAAAAGCTGGAGAATATACACAGAGCAGAAAGGATGAAGGGTAGGCATGATCTTGCATGAGTCTTTGTGCACCCCCAGCTCCCCAGTGGGAGGTGGGATATCCTCACAGTATTCTCACAGTAGTGGGGGGAGATTTTTCTAAAGTCATTCTCATCACAAAGAACCTCGTAGCAGTCAAAACTGTTTTTTCTTAGCTTTTTTTTCTTAGGCTTTCTCCCTCACCCCAAAATGCCACCTGCAGAGTATCTGAGCAGGAGCTGCTAGACAACCCTGCACAGAAGAGGCAGAACCTAAAAATCCACCCCAGTCCATCCTTACGAGGTGTCCACATGGTCTGTGCTGACCACCTGCCTCTTTCTATTTCTCTGCTGGAATGCAGCTGCATGGCTGAAATGCTTTCTTATTTTTTCCCTTCCCTGGATGCTGGCAGCCTTGTATGGCCAGCCCAGCACTCCCTGACCTGCACTTGTGCTGCAACATCTGGCTCTGCACCCCTGAGCACCTAACAGGGTGATCCTGTAACGCTAATCCTTCGTTTGTGGGAATCATTCCCTTAACATTAGCAGGACTTTCTTCCCAAGTGAAGCATAATGGTCTTTAAATTCTCCTTTTTTTTACCCTGAGGTACTTAGTTTTGATTTCTAATTTCAAGGTGTCCCATTAGCTAAAAAAGCACCAGCTGGTATCGAGGTTGTGCAACCCTCATGGGCAAGTTGGGCAAAACAACGGGTTTTTAAAGTTTATATTGGAAAAACTGATCTACAGAGTAACTGCAGCTTTTGAATGTATGTGATTCACAGACACTGGACTGTGGGGAAGAAAAATATTTTGAGAAAACTCTTTTTTGCAAGGGAGAAATTGGGGGAAAGGGTTATTGCTCGGATAATATGTCTTTTGTTACTACTTGCTGCTCTTTGTACACTAGCCAATGCAAATGACATTCATGTTACTGACAATATTTTTGAACAGCCCAGCTATCTTTTTTGCTGTTGTTAATATACTGAGGATTTGGGGGGGATTTTAAATGCCTCTGCCTTTCAGGATTATTTCTACAAAAGCAATTGAGAACTGTATTTTGACAGCAGGAAGCTTATAAAAACCTAGAGAAAAAAAAAAAAAGCATTTGAAACTGAACAGCTATAAAAGGAATGTACCTCTGCTACCATATCTGGAATCTGCAAAGCAATCATGAATTCCATCAAGGAAGGACCATCTTTCTACTGAAAATCACACATCAGTTCATAGGGAGTGGATGCTCCCTCCACCACGGCACGACTGCTGGGGAGGGATGTTTGGGAACACGACAGTTGAACCTGACTGCCCTGTCACCCTTGGACGTTGCCACGTGTGGTTAGTTGAAACTGGTTAATCTGTAGCAAGCTTCTTGTGGTACTTTTTCTGTTTGTTAAAATTCAACAATGAGGAAAATGTGGGTCACTTTAAAGCATTGGCAGACAACTGTTTCTAACCCAATGGATTATGGGTTTTAGCACAATGAACTGTACTTCTTCAGGGAGGATCAACGTTGATTTTTTGGTTTGTTGTTTTGGTTTGTTTTTTTTTTTCCACACGTCTTTATTTACATGTGGCTATATTTTCATTGATAAAGAATAAAAAGTGCATTTTATTGACCTTGTGTGTTTGTGTTGTTACTTCTCTTGAGCTCTGGCACCATAAAATGATAGCTCTTGTTTTCCTGGCCAAAGCAGAATACAATTTGCTGAGATTAATGAGCAAAACATAATCTTATTTTTAGGAGGCTTGGGGACGGGTGAGACACATAAATCTATTGTTAGAATAGAGCTTGTATACAGAACAATAGGAACAATACTTAGCCTTCCTCCTCACTAGTCTGAAGACAATAGGAAATAAATCAAGCTGAGCTGGGCACAGGTATCTCATCCATAAAATTTCTCTAGCATCTAATTCCCTCTCCCAAGCAAATCAGGTTAAAGCACAAATACTTTATCTAAGTTGATAGTAAGTATTTCCTTCTAACCTTTTGTTCACGAAACATTCCGTTTTGTTTGGTGCAAATGCATAACTTAGCTTCCAAAGAATATCCATTATGTTAATTGCATTCCAAATGAAAAATGGAGATCGGGAGGGTAGGATAGAAGCAGAATTGTTTCGCTTGGAAATTGAAATAATTTCTAAGACATTTCCTCCCTTTGCTTCTTACATCGTTAGCATTGCCACAAATGGTGTTCCCCAAAGACTCACCTGTGCCAAGGTGCCAGGGACTTTTCTGATATAAATACACATAACATTGCTGACATGTTCTTGAAAACAGAACACATGGAAATTGGTGTTTTTTCTATTCCCTTGCAAGTGGCTCGAACACAGATCCTACAGGCTTTGTCCCAGCCAGTAATGCTATCTGGGTGTGGATGGGTAATTACAACTGTAACAGAGTGGAACTAATGCAGTTTGAGGGTAAAGCATCTAAATATAGCTGCCCACAGATAGGTGTTGCTGTCTGTAGGGTCCAGTTCTCTAGGGAGAAAACATTTTCTATTTATGGAAAAAAATATCCATTGCTGACCTTTTCTTTTTTCGACTCACTGAGCACTTACTCTCAGCATCCTCAGCTGCACTGAGGAGACCTTGGGCTCAGCACAGGAAGGAGGGCAGCTTAAAGCCTTCACAGCAAGCACTGGTAGAACAAGCCGTAATGTTCGTTGCTGAAACGAACCACTCCTGCTGCTTGTCTTTTGCAGTGAGGGTTGGCCCTGGCCAGATAGGAAGCTGGCAGCATCAGCACAGCAGCTTTTTCCAACTGGGCAGTTGGGACCGTGTCAAGGCTGCACATCCCAGCCCCGGGAGCCATGCTGGAATAGGAGCTGCCAGGAACAGTGGAGGGAGACTGAAGGATAAAGTGGATTTATTTGCAGGAGCTAATTTATTACTGGCTGACAGCACTGGCTTGTGTGGTACTGCAGCTGTGCCTGAGTGAGCTGGCAACTTCTGCCATGATCTATGGGATTGGTCCTCACCAGCATCCCAAACTCCCTGCATCCCCGTAGACAGGGTTTGGCTTATACCCCTGCAAGCAGCCAGGGTGCTGGCTGAGACGCCCCAGGGTTGCTGAGGTCCTGGGGGAGACAAAGTGCCCATTTTGCTTTGCAGACTGCTTTACCTGTGCCTCTTACCCCTGACAAAACAAGCCCTGAAAGCCAGGGAAACAAGTTAATACATATGCACATCTCAATCCCTTTATGAGAGCACCATCCAACACGCTGGGCTGAAGATTTATTTCCCAGGGCTGAGACTCCCACTGATTTAAGACCCAGCTATAAACAACCTGTATAAGCTGCCAGGAGCGAGAAGCACGGGGCAGAGACAGAGGCTTGGTTCAGATTGGCTCCTTCCTCATATCACTGCAGTTTTTACAGGCAACTTTTTTTTTTTTTTCCTAATTGTCCACAGTGATGTTATTTGGAAGAGAATAAGCCTCAAATGATCATCTTACACCTCTGATTAGAAGTAATGAAGAACAAGTCCTACAGTGTTGGAAATTCTTCAGTGGATAGCTTTGCTGCATAGAAATAAACAGCTTCTCAATTCAGAGGGCAAACTGAGCCAGTTGTTGAAAGCTACCTGAACTTTTTTAGTGCACAACTCAGAAAATGGACAGATATGCTACTGATGTCTTGTTGGGGGGATGCCTTGTC